>JAPYZL010175247.1:0-11935 GCA_030522825.1 Platygaster orseoliae
AGGTTAACTTTGTGTTCACGCAAACTTCAAGCGTATATTAGATGTAAATTTGAAGATTGCAACTTTATTAACAACCCTTTTCAAGGGTTTTTCGAAATGTGCAGTATTTAATTCGTAACGATTGATTTTCTAACGTTTTCCATTCCCGTCGACTGTCAGTGGTTACAAGCTCGAACTATAATAAAACTCGGGTCCTATTCCTTTTTATTCGTTAAGATTTTGCAGAAAATTTTATATAAATATAATTTTTTCGGAATTGAAACACGGAAGTTGGAATTTTTTTTTTTTTTTTTTTTTTGAGCAGCATGTTTTTCATGCAGTGAAATTAGTGAGCATATCATCAAATCCAAGATTTTCGTGTCTGAAATTTGAATTTTTCAAACTTCACTTTAATTCATAATGCATAAAATAAAAAGCTACCAAAATGATATTTTTCTGTTTACTGATCACGAAAAATGTTCTAGGCCAGTGCATCAGAGTAACAGGAAATTCAGGATCTCAGCGAGGGTGTAAAAACCGTGCATTGCACTGCGTGCAATAATAGTTGTAGCTTCTATACTTGCACTAGTTTTTACTTTTGATGTACCAAAGACACTAAGTTAGAAAAAACGAAAATTCAGGAAAATTTTCAGAAAAAAATTTTGTCACTCAAAAGTCCCCCTTTTTCGGAGAACTACCCATTTGCAAAACTCATAACTTGCATAATTTTCAGGGTATTTTTCGTAATGAAATAATTATGTAACGGCACTGTTTTTCTCTTATTTTTTTACAGCGTGCACCAAAACAAATCCAGAAAAAGATTTTTGTGAAATTCCCAGCTCGTTTTCCCATTCATTTTTTGTAAAATTTATGTTATAAATAACATGAAAAATATTTATTAGTTCACATTCGTCACGTGTTTTCGTTTAATTGAGCTCTTAATCAGTTTCAACAAATATCAATGACGTGGGTCTTCAATATTCATTGCTTCAATATAATGTCGTTTCAAACGTTTTCTTCTGAATCATATTCTATCTCATTACTTCAATCAAAAGGACGGCGATTTGAAAAATTGATTTTATAATTATCACGGTTATCAGTTGTTCAAACATAGATCATTTATAGGACGTTGTGCGAGTTCATGCGATAAGCATTTCATTTCGAAGAATCGTGCATCATACTGTTAGACAGAAAAGTAGATTTTCAATTGCAAAGTGAATTATATATTTCAAATGTTTCTTCTTTACGTCTATACATCAAGTGCCTTTATTTACGTTTTCGACAGAAAGCATTGGAACGAGTTAGAGAAATTTTCGACTTTCAGCAGTATCCACTAGTGACTGTCGAATTTGGGTGAGTTTAAGAGCTTAGAAAAAAAAAATTAAAATTAAATTTGAAGAAAATTTCAAAAATATAGGGAAATGGCCAGTGGCGTAACTGTAGAAATGGGGGTTCCAGTCGGACTCTTACTAGGGGGCCTTTACCAGGAAAATTTTTTGAATCATTTTAACTTTTCTTCAACACCTCTCCTCCCATCGTAAATAAAAATATTCATTGCTCAGGATTTCAAAGAAATGCACCATTCAAGGTACAGATTCAGATGGTGTCAAAAAAAAGGATCAAGTGATCAAATGTTTCATTGCAAACATATATCCTATCTTTATTTATAAAACTACTTATTTATGCTATATTATAAAACAGAAGTTGAATTCGAAAGCTGGAATCTTTGTTTTTTTATACAAAATCGTAAATGTGAAATCGAAAATTCTTACTTTAGATTGAAAATTTTGTATTCTTATTTATTAATATCTTAATTTTTTTTTTTGACTAAGAATGTATACATCGTATTCACAATTTCAGACTTTCGATGTGAATTATTCGATTTCGAATTTATGGTTTTAGATTTGTAATTTCGAATTTCAATTAATCTATCTTCGTTTCAAAATATTAAATTTCAAATTAGGAGTCATACAATTAAAATTTGTTTCTATCAAAATTTTGAATTTTAAAGTTTAGAGGTTAGGATTCACTTTTGACATTGAAGGCATTTGTTGAAAACAAATTTTTTATTTTTGCTATCCATTGTATATTGCTATAACTAGTTTTGCGTTGGTATTTTGTATGTTTGACTGTTTAATAAATTATTCTCGAGTATTATTTATCAGTTAAGAGGAAACAAAAGCTGCTGTAGTGCAAGAGAGACGAATAGAGCGGAAAGCGAATGAGTGGAAGGAGGACGAAAAGAGAATGTCTTCTGTTTCTTCTTAATATTGCTAATTTTTCATCGCTTGTTGCCAAATATGAATTGTGAAGTAGAATAATCAAGTATAAGTTTCAATTTCAATCTCAACATTGTTGGTTTTTCAAATTCTCAATGTAATACTTTTATTATTGATTTTAAATTATAATATGTAATAAAGGATTTTAAATGGTTTATGTGTGATTAGAATTTCGCATTCTTGGTTGTAGGTTCATCATTACTTGTAGTGTTCCTTATGAATTTAGAATTTGAAACTGTTTAGAAATAATTCTTATGCATTGAATCCAATTCGTGAGTTCTAAATTCCAGTGTTAACTTTTACAGCTGTCGAAAAATTTCCCATTTCAAATTCTGAATCTTAAAAATTTGTGTCTAAGATTGCAATTGTTATGCTTAGTCAAAGATTTTTAGTTTTGCATGTGTCGTCATGATTGTGAATTTTCGATTTCAAATTCAAGTATCATCAAGTAAATTTTGAATGGAAAGTTCCATTCTTGATGTTAAATTTTTTATTTTCAGTTAGAACCTTGAAATCTGCACTGAACATTTTGAATCTTGTACGTGTTTATATTTGGAGTTTTGGATTTCATATTTGCTAAATTTTTTATTCTAAATTTTAGTTTTAGTTCATGTAATTCAAATTTTGAATGTCTACTTCTAATCTTTCAATGTTTTTTTTTAATTTTAATTTTAGACTCTAAATTGCAGATTGAGCAATTTCAACATTGTGAAACAGAGAAAAAATAGTTTTCACTTAGAAATCCAGATGGTGTAACTCATATTTATTGTTCCGCAGAATTTTTCATTTTCAAATAAAGCTGAATGATGCAAATGTCACAACCGCATGGAAATAATGGAAATATTCTTGAGATCTATAATATATATTATAAAGTTGCAGTCACTTATCCGAGATACATTGACTTCGAAATTTACCTTGAAATTAACCCTTTCAAAAAGCAATTCACGTTTAAACTTAAACTCCAACAATCATTATTTGAACCACATACAAGTCGTTTAAACTCATGATTTCGACTTAAAAAAATGATAATACATGCAACAGCAACAAGGATTGTTAACAGAAGTTTGTTTTTGTGATAACATGCTCGACTGAAATAGCGTCAAAATTTGGAAAAAAAAGAACACAATAGAAATATAATATCAAGCAGGCGACGAATAATAAGTACTAGAACAAATCAAAATTTTTTATCATATTAAACATTTTTTCTTATATTCAGATTAGAAAAAAAATTTTTTCTCTTACAACATTTGAGGGGCTCTTAGTGCTCAGGGCCCCGGTTTCTGAAACTGGTAAGACCGGTGGTAGTTACGCCACTGGAAATGGCAGTGTTAGATACAGATATTAATTTAAAGGGAGGTAGAATTACAAATATCACAGAATAAGATAACTTATATCAAAATTGAAGGATTTTTTACGAATGATGGGATTCTTTTGTCTGGTTTGTATTTTTTTGGAATTCTCAATTCTACGAATGACTACTCTAGAGACCAAAGTTTCAGAGGAAGTACGTATTACATTGTAAAATTGGCAACATCTTTTACAGCAAGTACCTCTTGAACTTTATACTGTAAACAAAGGAAAACGTACTGTAAAACGTAATTTTTTTACTGTAGCATAATAAATTTCACTTGCATCCATGATGAAGCGAAATCATTAGCAATTCTATTGACCGATAGTACATTTTGGGGAGAATGTATTTATTTATTTTTTTTTCATTTTCTCGAGGAAACAAAAAAATAAAAGACCCTTGAAGTCCTTCAAAATACACATGGTGAATTGATCGACTCACATTACACTCTTGTATTTCCTCCCGAAAGTAATCTCACTGCAAGCTCTCACTTTGTACTTACAAAAAAGCTCTTCGAGAGCTCCTACTGAGCTCATATGAGAAATAGATCAAAACAATTTTTTTATTATACACTGAGAGGAAAATCTAGTAATTTTTGGCAAAAATTATAGTAAATTTTACTATTTGTATTATTCAAAATATTCGTATTGTTGTCATATTGTATCAATACAATATGCTTAGTATTTTTTACCATATACGAACTTATAATTTCGATATTTGACGTTTTACTATACTGCATGGTAAAAGTAAATATATTTATAACTAAATGTACTATGATATAAAAAAATTCAAATAAAATTGTAAATTTTCCTAGACTATAGGTTTTTTCTGAGTGTGTTTGAAAATCGTTTTATGTAAAATTTAACAGTTTTTGATAATTTTTTACTGTTCTAATGAAACTCTTCAATTTTTCAAAGTTCGAAGCTACTTGGACATTTTTGACACTTTAAAATGTTTTACAAATTTATTACTCATCGCATATAACTAGAATACCAAGTTTATGCATTTTTTGCCATTCGTATTGAGAAACGATGTACATAAGTAAAAACAGACCGTTGGTGCAAAATTTAGTAAAGAATTTCTTTTGTCGACGTCATGCCAGGAAACGGAAAAATCTTTTCAGCTTTTTCTCATTCGTGTCTGATGAAAAGGACGCAACTACTGATTTTGTTCTCGCCACTTCTCGAGGCATCAGTCACCTTGGTGGCCTGATGTAATTTCTTTCATATTTTCATCGAAATTCATACTCAACTTTTAGCATTATTCATCTAAATTATCGAAAAACGTATTGTTTCTTTCCATAAAATAATTGTAGCACCACTGTTGGCGTTGAATGGCAGTTTCTCTGGTAAAATAAATTGGTCACTTATGCTTTTGTTTGAGAATACTAATAGTGTTTGATTAAAACTCATTCCTTTTTTTACAAAAGGATATTTTTATCGCAGAGATAACTTTTTGCAAAAAGCGAAGATAAAGTTTTTCGTTGAATAAAATAAAAAATATAACATTTTTGATAGTACACAGGAGTTCACGTTTTTAATAAACTAATGAACAAAAAATTTGTTATCAAAATGAATATGTAATGTACATTTGTTAATTTACTTTTTTTCAACAAATAACAGAAAATATGACTAATCGTAGGTTTCGTATTCAAAATAATATACTGAACGAATCATTTTGTACAAGAACTTGCATCTTTCATTCGGACAGTTTGTCACTGTAATTTGTCGTTAAATTTGTAACAATCAAACCACAATTATTGCCTGCCTACAAAGATGAGATTGTTGAGCACTTGAATAGAGAACGTAACGGGTATTGGGCGATAGAAATTGATCCAACAACTTTCGTTACATAACAGAAACACATTCGAGCGTCAGAATTGTATTCGTCGTCACGACGACATTGTGTTACTTTACGTCTGTATGCTTGGCTTTCTACATTGTAAGTCATGTTTCTGATGCAAGAAGCTGAAAATCCTTAAAACACCAGTATGATCAAATAAATAAAATTGCTGAATCAACTTGGGGGAATTTTGAAACTGAAAAAAGCCTTTTTATTCTGATATTTAGAATTGAATTTAAATGTCTGATGATGATTCTTGTTAGAAATATGTACATATTTTACTTTTACAACATATTTTTATGAAAATAAATAAACAACAAAAACAAAGTTTCCAAGGTTAATATTACCCAGATAAAACGCGAAGGTCATAGAATAATTATTCAAATTTTCTGTCATGATTTGTCTCCAAAGATTCAGTGGTAAGGTACATGCGTGGAATTTTATACTGTTAACAATCTTTCCGCACTATCTAACCTGGCATCGTACATATATGCAAGTACTTCATCAACTGCATTTCACAAAATAAACTTTGTTGAAATGCGAACGTTCTATAGTGAACTAAAACCTTAATTAGATCGCGTGCGGCTCTAGAATAGATTGAGATTGACGAAATTGCCAGGAAATGCAGTTAATGTAGGCGGAATCCGATTTCGATAGCTAAACGTTCTATTTTATTTATTGACTCCTACTGAGTGTAGTCTATGATTAAATAAGTCGTTTTTTGTGAAGGACGTTAAACTCACGCAAGATCATGGTTCTCATGCACATTACTGATGTTAGACATGTATTATTTCATAATTCTTCAATATTTTAAGTGAATGTATTAAAGAAAACAAATTTTTAATTATGATAATTGATAGGTTTCCATACCAACCAGATTACATTAAAAAAAAATCAGAATTTACTGTATTCGTCAATGTGCTACATTTAGAATAATACTTTGGTAATTTACAAAACAACTTGATTAACTACTACATCGTTCTTTTATTATTTGTATTTGTTACACTCAATTACATTGTTACATTATTCAATTTATTGTTCTCAATTAAATTTTTTTATTAGAGTTATTGTGTTGATACAAGGAAAAAGGATATCATAGGTATCGACGCACCTTTTTGCTGTGTATGAAAAAATTTTTTATTCTACACGCAGCTCGTATCGCATGCATCGATATATATAGATTTACTGTCGAATGCAGATTTCAATATCTACTTGAATGTATTTCGTGACTTAACGAAGCATAATCCGATCTTGTACAAATATCTACCAACTCGTGGCCCACTCAATCGATTAGCTTGCGCTACCGAAACGCGCCTCCTTCCGTTAAAATTTTTATGAACTATTAAATTGTTTATTTCAGCGTATACAATAAAATACTTCATAGGTGTGTTAAAAAATTCATATGAAATTTCATGGCAAAATTTCCAGTAAAATGAAAATAAAAATTATTTTTAAGATAACATTATTCGGAATTCCCAATGAATTTATCTCTATTTTTTTCCGCAGTCGACTTTTTGGTCCATTTTTGAAAAAAATAACTGCCAAAAGTAAAACTCAAAACAATGACAAAAATAACGTGTTAGATAACGATAGAAATAACATATGCAGAAAGGCATCTTTTTCAAATGAGTAATTTTTAATACATATATATCTGTAATAATACTTTATTACGTAGGTGATATAAATTGCGAGTATTGCTATTCAGTCCTTTGTCATTTTGGCCAGTGATATTGGTAGTTGCTCACATCCACTCGTAGAGCGCTGTCTAAGCAAATGCGTGTCCGATTTTCGAGGACTTGGGGTAGTGATTGTGTGTTGCAGCTGGTACAACATCAGAAATGGCAGTAATCAAGAAATATATGAACGAAGCGTGCGCATGTGCATCGGTTTCGACCAATTCTATACCACTTAAAAATCGTTACCATTCCTGTATCAACGAATTACCAACTATACCAAAATATTTGTTTGTTTGATACTGTTATCAGATTAGTTATCTGAAGTTTTGGGTCTAGACTAAGTTTCGTTGAATAAATCTTCACTCTAAACTTGAATTCTTCAAAAAATTTATCGATTTATACTTTTTTTAATAGAAGAAATTTGCGACTTTATTATCTTTGTGATGTTCTGACGTTTCTGATGGTCCTAATTTTGTAGAATTTGTAATGTTATCTTTTTGATAACTAGCCTGCGTTGCAATAGAATCTCTCTCTCTGTTCTTGTATCATACACGCACACATAGACACTTTATCCTAATTAAATTTTGCGGAAATCTGACGACTTCACGGAGAGAAAAGTGGGAACTTCTTGAAGCGCAATAAATCCGAAACACGTGCTTTAGCAGAACGTGAAACAACCAACCAAATATAGAGTGTACACCAAACTTTGTGCTGATACTTCTGAGTTACAAGATAAAAATAGTTTGAAACCGCTAGAAATGGAAACTGTGAAATTCAATTAGTACAATCCTCATCATTAGTCAGTAAATGCAAAGTTTGAAACAGAATGAACATAATTACATTTTTATTCTTACTGAATAATTTTTTTCGAGAATATATGTAACGTATTTACTTACATCCCTGCCAAAGTTTGGGCAAAGCAAGTGCAACGCTTAATTACAAGTGTTTCACTTTCGTTGCACTCATTTCGTTCAATTAGAGCAAGCGATGTACGTTCGTCCTCAAAACTCATGTGAATCAGTAGTTTGTGGTATTTTTAATCAAAATGAATCAAAAGTAGTCTACATGAACCATGTAATTTTCAGGAAAAATAGAATAAAATAACTTTTCTCGTCCTTGGAATTAATGTATTACATTATTACGTTAAATTATAACATTGATTGTACGTTCGTTTTTGAATTTTAAAGAAATTCGTAGTTTGTGATATTTTTGATCGAAACAATTTAAAAATACTATAAGTGAAATTTGATTTTTCAGGAAAAATTAAATTAAATACCTTTGATGGTTCCCAAAACTAATCGACATTTAAAACAACAGAAAAAAATCGATTGACAGGCGCTTGCTTTTGTTAGATTACGGTTAAAAAAACGTTCGGCTTTAATAAATAAATGATAGTTTTTCACATTAGCATGTACCTTATATTATTCAATTTTGCACACACAAGGTACACTGAAATTCGATAAAAAATAAAGTAAAAGAAAATAAAAATATCTGTAAATTTTTTTTTCTTTCGGTAATGCTCCACGTACAAATTTATATAAAAAGTTTTTCCTTCTGCTATCTATTGAAAAAACGTCTCATTTATGATTGAATGCATTATTGTATATGTGAGATTGTGGGATTGTTTTTAAAGTGCAACGCAAATGCAACTCTACAGCGTTGCAACAAGTTTGGCAGGGATAGAAGTAATTTCCTTGTTAACCTATTTATATTTTGCATGAATGTCGCTTCAGGTGACATTTGAAATCGATAGATTAGCTGAGAGTAAAGAATGGCATCATAGCATTTTGATCAGGGTCAACCTTAACAAGGGTGTTTACTATGATCCATGCCATAATCGATTTCGCACGTGTACCGACAAGTAAACAACAATTATGCGTGTTTCAAAGTTCGTGTAACAAAATTTTTTTTTTTTTAATGTAAACGTGAACATTTACAAAATGAAAAATCACTTCTTCTCTTTAACATAAATTCCGTTACATCAAATTCTACTATATAAATTTTTTTCTCATAGGCAGTCCCGATATTTTCCATTGCATATTCTGTGTTACATATAGTTCATTCCCACCCCCTTTTTAGTCTCTGCAATGCTTTTAGAGGAACAGCATTATCTAAATTACATCCACTTCCGATGCGTGAACTTCTGTAAAGCGGACTCCTTCCGCCAACCTCTAAATAATTTCCTCCATAATACGCTTTCCTTTGCATTGACTTTTGTTGCATGGAATCCATTTCGATTCCTCCTTTGCTACTATTCAAAGTCCTCACAATACCTTAACTTGCACCGAGAAGCGTCGATTTTGATCCCCTCCTCTCCACCACCCTAAGTAAATGGCTTCTACGATACGTTAATTTCGTTGTTCAATTTCTGCTGCATCGATCCCATTTGCAGAAAGTCTATTTTCCTATAATAACTATATATATGAACCATTTTTGCAATATACATTTATTGCTTAAGGTTCGTTGTTTAATCACAACTAACGTTCATTAAGTCAAAATTGTGCAGGCAGCTGAACGTCAATAATTTCTCTCAGCACTAAATTCCATTGTTCTAGAACCTTGAATCATTAGTTTTCAGGACCGACCGATGTCGTGGGTGTTGACGTGTAGTTACAAATGTAGTTTCAAAATGGTTTTCTGACGTACCAAGTCCCGGGCCATCTAAAACCATGGATGACGAGGACATGGAGGGCATGATGAAGATCAGCGCCCACTCGTTCATACGGAATCCAACGTCCCTCCAAATTGGTCCTCCCAGGCAAAAGTCCTCTCAAGAATCAGATATCATGGAATGCGCTTCAGAAAACGAAGTTGAGAACATACCCGCGGATTATGAGAACAAGCCCTTGGAACAGAAGAAGTCCTTGGACCACGAGCCGAAGAAGGGGTTGGATGAAAAAATGATGGGCAACAGCTCTTCATCTTCTGACAGTAACCAAATTCAAGTGACCAGATATAGCGGGGTCAAAATTGGGTTCTTCAGGGCTAACAAGAGCCCGCAATCCAGTTCCAGCCAGGAAGACTATGAACCAGAGCACAAATCCTTGACCAAGCAGCAGCACCTTTTGTCTGCCGGTGTTCACGTGAGTGCCAGGTCCATGGAGTCACTCAGAACATCGAGGAATTTTTTGAGTGCGGATGACAGGTGTTTGAGTGACGAATCCAGGTCCTTAGAATCGCTTTCTACGTCTTCAGAAACACATGTTGGTTCTGGGGCCAGAACTTATCGTAGCTTTTTGACTCCATCTAGAAATAACCTTCGAAAGACTGTTACCACGGAGTCTAGGAGTAGTGAGAATCTGCTTTATAGAGAAGATACTCTGAATGCAGAAGCGAGGAGAGGACTTTTCGCCAATACCGGAAGTGATAGAAGACTTCCGTTGCATTTGAGTTTACCACCACCTAGTAATTTGTTTTCTTTAACGAGCCCCGGTGGCAGTGATAGGAGAATTATGATTCTCAGTCCACATTCGCCGCATCCTAGTCCGGATTTCAACCTTGCATTCCCGACAAAGGGTAGACGGAAAAAACCAATGGTCCCTCCAAGGTTGGTTCTGCAACATAGTGACACTGATGTCTTTTTGAAGTAAGTACTCTGCCATATGATTTTTTCAAATTTTTATTCAGCAGTTAGACAAGAAGTTGTTTGCATGACAAACTCTGATTGTTACTATTGATGTGGAGTCAAATAACCACTATATATACATGATAGCGATTGATCTATACCTATAAGAAAATGTTTTTGAAACGTTCCACGTACGATGAGACTCTAGTATCAAATTCATCTCATTACCGTGAAACCAGACGCTACATCAATAGATAGTCGAGTAATTAGACTTGACAAAGATAGGCAATGAAACAATGCTCGCTCTCTTTGTTCATTCAAAAAACACAATGCAACCTTTGTCATTGCATATATCTTTATTTCCCTTGATAGTATAAACTCTGACAGGAAATCTATGAAACTCGTATAACATCTGTATTTTTATTGTTCTTCGAGTTCCTATAAGAATGTTTTTTAAAAAATAAGCTACGTAAACATACATCATTATTCACTCTCCGACAAATATCTTCGTATTTGCTTGTTGATCAAGTTTGATGTAAATAAACTTTGAAAAAATATGTGACGGTAAAAACGTTGCATGCTGAGAATAGCTTCAAGAAAATCAAGCAAAACATGACTGGAAACACTTTTTAAACTTTTTCAATCTTGACCCACTGAGCAATCAGGGTCGTGAACATGATACGTTACGAGGTTTTTAGCTATCGTTGGTCCTCCCTCCAACTTTGTCAAACAATGTGACAGACCTTCAATTCCCCCTTTTTTTTATGCCCTCTGGACTTTAAATTAAAGATTTTTTTTTAACTTCGTAGAAATTTTATGAATAACTTTGTTATTTAAAATGATACATAACAGTGAGAAATTACTAAGATATTTCTGAATACTTTTTGAATTTTCTTAATAAATGCTCAAAACTTAATAATAGTACATTGTGTACCGAGGAGCCGTGTTTTGCCGTTCGCGGACGAGGTAGACGAGTCCAGAAATAAGTCGACCGAGGCCGAAAACGGCACGGCTCCGAGGTGCACACGACTTTTTATGTTTAGGGAGCATGTTTTTTAGCGCGAATTTAGCGAATTAATAACGAAATACGCGATAAACGTTTCGTGGCCCGCACCTGTCAACCGCGATTTGTTTTTGATGTGTGTGCATGTGTGGTGCTGTGTGCTGCGAGGGCTCGAGCGTCACCTTCCACGTTCGCGATTGGTCGGCTGAATGTGGGGCGCGAGAATTCGAATTTTTAAAAGTA
>JAPYZL010175273.1:0-17758 GCA_030522825.1 Platygaster orseoliae
TTTTTGAGTTTTGCAAAAAGTGGTAAAGGACTTTTCGACTCGAAATTGAAAAAGGAATTCAGGATTTTTTTTTATCGCGGACTTTAGGACACCCTGTATTTTATGAAAATTTTTTTCATGCTGTGTCATTTTATGTACCCACTTATTAATATTTAAATCGTTTGATTTGTTTGCATAAGATTAAGTGATGGGTTTTGTATATTTCAACATTTCTAGCGGTTCATTGCTTTTTTTGGGGGGATTTTCAGTACTATCATGTTATGTGCTCCATTTTTACTCAGGTACTCAAAAGTTCCTTTAGTTCTATGAAAACTTTTATACATTTCAACAAACTTTGTGAAGGTTTTTTCAGTGTTATGAGGTTCTTTGTTGCTTTTATTAGTTTTCGTTACATACTGAAAAAAAGGAAGTAGGTCCAAAAGCAAGCGACATAGTTTATACGGTCTGGATTTTCAAGCATCATTTTACTTTTATTATTTTTGGTTGGCAGTAGCTTTTGTATACGTTTTTTCTGTTATCTTTCAAATTTTTCTACCATCTATCTGCCAAAAAGGGCAGATTGTAACAGTTTTAGCATATTCATGAGAGTTGGGCTTGATATTGCTTTTTTTATTTTGTATATTTTTTTCTTTACAAGGAACGACAAACAAAAATATGCATTTTCCCAAATTGTTTTTTACGAAAAACTGTGTAACCACATTCACAGTTTTGGATAGTCCAATTTTTTCTTATCGCAACTATTGATTCTCATACCAATCAGCAATATTCCAACAGTTATTCTCAACGGAAAGTTATTCCGTCATCAAACGTAACATCTGACTCTCACCCCATCGAAAGTTTGCGTTTCATTACCAGAAATCTTCAACCCTCTCCCCGTTCCCCCGACTCGTTAAAAACCCCCCCTCGCATACCTCGAGCTTTTACGAGTCCGCTCAATGACGCGGAGTCATTAACTTCCGGCTTCGTTACATCGTCGTCGCCGTGTAACTTCTTTACGAGCCCCGCAGTCATATCCCGAAATGACTGCGGAGCGTGAAAAAGCCCGACTGGAATCGAAAAGTACCGTCACTTGGATATTCGATAATCTCGCTTGGAATTCCGAGGGAAAAGGACGCGAGGACTCGACGGCCCTCTCGTAGCTGGAAAATGGAAGAGTCAAGGGGATGGAAAACGGCCATTTGCCGACGCTGATGCGCCAGATCGTAATACATCTGAAATAGTATCCTTCTTTCTTCCATATTCAAGTAGTCTTCCGGTTTACCCCAGCCCCTCTCAAACCATCCTAGAGCGCATCGCCCGCCATAGAGCATAAAGGCTACCCGGGGCCATAAAAGCGACGGCAATAAAACGTGACACTCGAAGATTTCCATCCTTTGCTACACTTCCGAAATGTTGCTTATTCTTTATGCTACCCTACGCCCCTTACCTTCCACCCCCCTCCCCTCCCACCTCTTGTCCAAATACTTTTTAACAAGGGTGAAAAAATGATTTATTCAGGCGCGCCAACTTGCTTAGAATTTGGTCGACAACTTCCGGGGAATGAAGGGGGAGGGGGGAGGGGGGAGGGGGGAGGGGGAGATCGACCGGCTCGTGCCAAAGCTCCCGGGGAGGCTTTCACGCGAATAACTTGGAAAGAGTTGCCGGGGTTTTCGACGGAGAAAATTACGGTGGGCAGTATTAAGGTGTTTTTGGGGGTGGTCCCAAGTAGGGACTTTAGAAGATGATGAACTCATCCTTTTAATGTTGGGGTGGTTGATGGGACTGGAGATTTGGGGTTGGGGTTGTTTTGGTGACTTTTGGATGGAAATGAGATCGGGATTGCTAATGACAGCTGGAATGAAAGAGTATTTTTTGTTTTCTTTGGGAAGATTGGTACTTGGAAACTTTTGACATGGAGTTTGAAGACAGTCTTTGATCACTCAATATTTTACGATACAAAATTTTCAAAATTTCGCAATTTTCTGGAAGATAAATCTATTTGGTTTGATAGTGTTCATGCAAAAGGCATAATAGGAAGTCTTAAAATTTCTATTTAATTCCGAGTCAGACCAAAAATCATCTTTTAACTATTTTAGAAATTGATATTGATTTTAATTTGTATAGTTAAGTAAATGTTAGAGTTTTTATTTTCGAAGTAATCGTTTGACACGACCAAACACTGATCATAATCGAGAAAAAAGGATTGTCATTTTTTTTATAGTTGACTTTTTAAAGAGCTGTCTCTGACACGAACGAAATATCAGCTAAACTCGAGATTCTAAAAACGACAGAGTCTTGTATAAAATTTAATCATATCTCGAAACTAGGTTGAATTCTGACAGATCAAGAAATAACGAAACAAGAAAGGAAAGTTTTATTTTTCTATGCGGAATCGATGATTTTTACTTTCTCAGTTTGAATTAGTCGAATTCCACTAATTTGAAGTTTAATTTGATTTATTCGCCTAGTGAGAAAGACATTTCTAGCTAATAATCAAATTAAGCTTTTCAAATTAATCAAAATTTTGACAAAAGCAAATGGTTCATTGATTGAAATGGTAGGTATTCTGATTAAATTAATGAATTTAAGCGAATTTTTTATTTGAAATTTTTTAATATTTTGTACATATTTGTCTTCATATATTTTCGGATGTTTATTTTATATAAATTTTGTCTATCATATTATGTAATCATCGTTAATTTAAAAAGTTTCATAGTGTAATATTGACTTGGAAATAATCGAATTTGGTCAAAAAAAGTCAAAACTGACTAATGAAATAATAAAAAATTTACTTGTTTATTGTGAGGTATATGCACGAGTCGAAATAAGTATATCTAACAAGGAAGAATGTTTGATTCTTTTAAAATGACTTTTCTAGGAGTCACAAGTAGAATGACTTTAAACTAGTCAACTTTCAACTAATTCAAACCGATCAGATAACTAATAATGCTATAAAATACCTTACGTTTGCTGATACTAGAAAAATTTAATTCATTTTGTGATTTCAGAGAGGTCACGAATATGATAATATCGATAGTTCTAGATTTTATTGTTTCAAGAATTTATGTTTCGGAATACTTATCAGTGAATTCCAAAATTTTCTTTTACAAGTAGTTCTTTACTTGAAGGGGGTCGTCTACTTTCGCGCCTGAATTTCGAGCGTATTTTTGACGATAGATTACGAAAAAACTATACATGATATTGACACAATTTTTTTTTATTGAATTGGTACATTATTAAAATTTAAAAACAAAAAAAATTCCTTTTTTTTTCATTATTTTGGCTTTGATGTGTCCTTGAATTGACCTCTGCCGGCGCGAAATAGTAGACTTTTTGGCATGATTTCTCAGCTTCTAAACCTTGAAACGTGAAAACAATCATATTTTTTTACTTTTTACTAATCTGACTACGATTAGACACAAGCTTTTTGAAATATTTTAAAATTTAACAAAATCGCAGGGAATTTTAAAAAAAGTTCTATTTTCTACCCTGTTTTTCTAGCTGAAAAAAGCTGTAAAAAATTGAAAAAAATTTTTTTTATAAAAAGCTTGTGTCTTATCATAGTCAGATTAGTAAAAAATAGAAAAATATTATTGTTTTCATATTTCAAGGTTCTGAAGCTGAGAAATCGTGCCACAGTGTCTAATATGGCAGAGATCGATTCAAGGACGCGTCAAAGCCAAGATAACGAAAAAAAAGGAAACTTTTTTTTGTTTTTAAATATTTATAATATACCAATGAAATAAAAAAAATTTTGTGTCAATATCATGTATAGTTTTTTCGTAATCGATCGCCAAAATTACGCCTGAAATTTATCGCTCGAAGGTAGACGACCCCCTTAACATTCTACAATTCAAAGTTCCAAAAATTTATAGTTCCAGACAATCATACTCTATCACTTTTTCTACGCATTATTTTTAGATCATTTCTCAAATTTATTTCTGTTTGTCTTTGTATTAGAAATTGAGTAACAATTGAAAGTAAGGATTGCCAAAACAAATAAAAAAAAGCCGTAAAACCTATTACTCCCAAGAATCACTAGCCATTAAGTTTTTTCTTGCAGAGCTCGATTTTTCACCGGAAAGAGTAATGGGCTATGGGCCGGGCGAAAATAATAATTCGGCGAGTCGTTATTGATGACGAATTTCTTTGGGCGCATATACGCCTGGAAGTAGCACACGGGGTTATTTATTGTTGCCGTCGTGGAATTTGCGGTGCGAGTCAGGATATTGTTGCAGCGAAGTTTGCTCGAGACACAACGAAACTAAGTTTAGAATCGGCGGAGGATCTTGCGCGTGTCCGAAGCTTGTGTTATGACTGCGAATTCGCGGGGCGATAAATTTCTCGGTGCTAGAAAATGAGCATTGAATCTTGGCGAAATCGCTTCTGCGAAGCGACAGGTAGGATTTTCAAAGGGGCCTACGCAAACCCCGCGACACGTGTTTCATGGGAACATGTTTAACTTGGCGACTTTGTTGTTGGACGAATATTTTACGTTACACTTGAGCGTTTGAAGTTGGCGATGTATAATATTAATTTCGGTGCACCAGAGTTCTGGCTGTGTGTGTTTAGGACGTTTTCTCTCTTACTTCTTGCACGGTCGAAATTTCGGTGATGAATTGTTGGCCGATTTACTGCAGTTTTAATGAAATATCGATTAACCGCTTGTAGTTTGGAAATTGGCAAGAAATATGAAATATATCATGTTATATTTTGTGTGATATTTCAACGGAGAAACGCTTCGAATAATCTGTTGAAAAACTGGCGCACACGTACGAATGTGTAAAATTGAAATAAACGAAATGCACTTATTTCGGTTTCAGGCGCGTTTTTTGCGTTCGCGCCTTCTTCGGCGTGACTCGTCAGGGATGCGCGAATAAGACGCGAGACCTTTCAAGAAATGCTCCAAGTGAGCTGTGCCGAGTTCAAGACCCGTCTAGACTCGCTGATTTACACCGCTTCATCGCCCCCCTTTCCATCCTCTAGTTTGCCTTTTTTAGAGACAGTGCTCGCCCATTTTATTTGCCTTTGATCAGACCTCTTGAATCAGATGAAGAGAGTCGATGAAATCAGTCGTTTAAACTTAGATTTTCCAGTTCTTTTCAGCATTTGACTTATTTCATCTCACAAGGATTGTTTTTTTTTTTTTAAATATACATGAGTTAGAGAATGTAATACAGTTGTCAAAGAAAAGTGGTAAATAAGTTCTCTTGTGCACAATTTTTTTAAATTTGATTGAAAAATTTATCACTGAATAAAGCCTTGATAATATTACACATTGAAAATTCTTCATCAGAGGATAGAGATTTGGAATTTTTTTGGTCCATAGAGTTTGACGTATATTTTAAAAGCGAGATTTATCTACTTGAAATAAGCACGATCGAAATAAGAGAATTTCTGAAAATTTAAATTCGTCTATGTATTTTATTGGTCTTTAGAATAATTGTTTTAAAAAGGCCCTGTTCATGTATTTATGAGGAAATCACAAACAATAAACAAATGAAACATTAAACAATAAACAAATCAAAACAATAAGTTAGAGTGAAAAATCACATAGATTATCATTTAATTATCTGGTTAATGGAAATCAGTTTGTGAGATATAAAAATTATGTAATGTGAATCATATGATCAGTAGAAATCAAGAATTTTTTTTTGTGAAAAATATTAGAAACTACCTAAATCATTTTACATTTCAGCTTTAATTTAGTCTATATCGGGAAATAAATTAAATTGTTTATCAAATATATAAAACTTTTCATCAAACCTTCAAAAACTTTTCTCTATCACTTACAATTAAAATAAATTATATTTAGATGGACAGTACCAAATTGAAGAAAATTTTTTTATGAAAAGTTTTTTTTTTTTTTTGATAACCGTAGATTTAATTGAACAGGTCAAGATCTCATATTTTTTGAGTTAATTGTTTTTACGAAAATTTTCATTGGTTTTTTCAACTTTTTTTGTTCAACGTTAATTTCATGTAGTATGATGCAGAATTATGAAATGTAAAAATCTCATAATGTAAAAATCGTAAACTGTCAAGTGTGAAAACTGTGAGATGTTTAACTTTCCGATAAAATTTTCTTTACTTATTATTCTGATAAAATTTATTTATAAAAGTTCATAATGATTTGTCTCAGGTTTTTCATTTGATGATCGACTTAGTTTTTTTCTGGCAACATGAAATAGTAATATTATTATAATGAGAAAATATATAGATGATTATATCAATTATATGATTGATGTTTAATAATATGAATAAATATTTTCTAGAGTATGAATAAGAGCCCAGATATAGTTTGTTTCTCTGTTTATTACTACATCCAATGGTAATTTCCCAGTTTTTGAAGTGCATAAATTATTATGAATCCTCATGCTCGATAGGCTTATAATAGTTATGTTTGAGGTGTGTATTTGTAAGAATTGCCATAACTTGATTAAGGTAATTTGGTAAGTATGATTTTTTCACATTTCTACTCAAAAAATGTAACTACCTATTATGATAGAATATTTTTCAGTAGATTTTTTGTTGCGAGATTCAAATTATTACTTAGCTACATTCACACTTACTGTGAAAATCAGCGATTCACTCTTTTTATCGAGAAATTCTATCAACTAGAAAAAAAAAGTTGATTCTTTTATTTTTTTTTCTGGATTCACCCAGACTCGGAAAATCCTGTTACAATCGCATACTTTGCCGAACCCAAGCGACGTTTGATTGTCACTATTTTCATTCCAAGAGTTCGCCCATCCCCGATTTATCGGGACCCCGCACATTCCGTTCCGCTTAATTTCTCCTCGTTTTCTTCTTACGCGTGCCTTTCATCCCCGGCCATTCAAAGGCTTATTCTATTTTCTCGAATCTCATTGCTCTTCCTCCTTTTTCCGCATATTCTTCTTCTTATACCCAGTCCTACCCTCTCGTGCTTTCAACCCTTGGTCGCGCTCACTTTTCATCGTTTATCGACAAAGGAATGTTATCCCCGCGACGCGACCCCGCCTTCTCCGTCGGCCCCGAAGGGGATTCGGAGCCCTGCACGACAAACTGACTGAAAGAAGCGAAAATAACGAGACGATAAAAGACAGGAATCTCGCGCGGCCATTTGTCTTCTCGTTAAAAGTTGCCGGGGAGATTGAGATAGGACTTTTTTCATCGGTCCGCGATTTTAAAGACGGCTAAAACGTGACGATTTCGGGCCCGCGTGGGCGAAGCTTTATCGAAGTCGAAGGAGACGGCTCATTACCATAACACAGATCGCCCATCGGGTACTCTCCTTTCGTCTTCATCTAGGAATTTTAAAACAATATGGAAATGGAATTCACGGGCCTCCAAGGGGGAAGAAGGGCGGGCTCCCGCACCTTCTCAGCTGGTGCCATTTCCTTCGTCTGCGAAATTTCCTTGGCTGCTACTCCGCCCAGAAGAGGATCTCCAAGTAAAAACTCTGGAAATCGGATGGGGCTTGAAGAAAAAAGGAAAATTTGCGGGGGATGAGGGTTCTTAATGATTTTTTCGAGTGTGGTTTAGTGGAAGGTCTGGTACTATTGAAGAATGAGCGATTGGCTGCAATATTGCTTTTTCAATTGTTTTATGTGGTGATTTCAAAGCTCGAATCTTCTTTTGTCGTTCATCTGGAACTTTAAGATGGATCGAATATCACGATTTTTCTCACCACAGCATTGATGGAAATGATGTTAATGAATCGGATTAACGGCAAAGTACGCGAGTCACTTTCTATACTTACAGGAGACGTGGGATAAGGGAGCCAACGTCGGGGCTGTCTCGGGCCGAGACAGCGCAGCTCGGCCGGAAGTGGCTCGCGTTTGGTTTCGATAAGTGCTTGTCGAGAGTAAATGGCGGCGGAGTCGAAGAAGCGAGCCCCGAGCGGGTTTCGAGCTCGATAGTTTTCGAAGGAAGAGGAGTCACTCCTGATTGCCTTTTCGCAGGAAATCGATGTTGGATTAAAGCTCCTCGTTTCGTACGTTGATTCTGTCTCATTTGAAAAGGATTTAGCCCGTGATTGGCAACGGATTTCGAGATTGCTTGCATTGTGTATTTGCATTGTTTGTTCATTACGAGACGCGAGTTTTTTGAATGATTTCTGAAAGGTTCGTCTTGTCTACAGGATTAAGATGATTTCCAATTTATCAGTGAAATTCATTGTGATAATTTTCTTTTCTTTACTGACGGACGTGTTAACCCTTATAGTGCACACATCTGAAACACCACATAAAGTTCACACTGGGTGTTAAACACACAGCGTATTTAATGTTGTCCTGTGCCCATAGGATCACTTCTTTACTTAAAAAAAAATTATCTTCTGATAGTTCAAACATTGTTTTGTATAATAACACTTCTATTTCTTTTGAACACTCAAAAAAACATGTGGGTGTTTGACACCCACGGTGCACTTTGAGGGTTAATAAAAATCTAACTCAAACCAAAAGTTATCTACAAAAATCTTTAAATAAGCAGATTTTTATGTGAGCCATGAAAAACTTAGATTTGATCTAGGAATCATTGTACTTTAGACGCAGTGTGAACAAACTTTTTCATGCGTCAGAATCAATCATCGGCAGTATCCGAGAGCCCCACCACGCTTACGGTAAAATGCGCGCGAATCCTCGTAAAAAAGTTCCCATTCCGCTAGCTCCAGCTTCCCGGAGGGTCGAAAAAGGAGAAAAAAAAAAAAAAGAAGCGAAACTCGAGAAATGGCGCGCGGGGCGCGCAAAATGTGAGGAACAAGGCTACGCGGAAAGAAGGACAGGGCGACGTAAGGAGGGCGGCTATTTGGAATAAAGGTCCGAAGGCCGTGTATAAACCTGTGGCGCACACGACTGTAAAATGTCACGCAGCTTCCCCGTCGGCTCCCTTCCCTACGAGTCTCGTCCGCGTGTATGGCTGCCCTTAAAGTTTTCCCGCGCGCGCGAATCGAGCCCTTACTCCAATTGGTTGGCGCGGCGAAATGGTGGGGAGACGAGGGGAATCGTCTACACGGTTTGGCGGCGTAGAGGAAGTCGAGACACAAGTTGGAGCGGGGTCGGGTAGTGGGGAAGCGCCAGTCCGAGCAGTGGGGATGACGTGGGTCGAAGGGGAGGTCTAGTGACGACGTAGTATAGTAACGTATATATAGCACGAGAATACTACGTCGTAGTATGGAGTATAGTGCCCTGTAGGGTAGCGTCCATTGATCCCCGGCTCTTCTGTCTCAGCCCTCGCCCGCCCCTCGCCTGCCCGATCTGTCTCCCTCGTACACCTGTCTCTCGTCTCTCTCTCGCGACCTCCCCGCCAGACTTACACACAGTTACTCTTCCGTTCGATACAGCTCGTAACTTAAACCCGATTCACACGGCGAAAATTGAGATTGTTCTTGGTCAGGAGCGTAGACTGGGGGCTATTTTCCGGACTTGGGTGGGCTGGGAAATTGAGGTAAAGGTCTAAGTAAATGGTGGCTTTTTTCATAGGTAGAGTTAATCGTTGTTTCATTGAATAGAAGTGAATATTGTATCAGTTTATACTGAATAAATTTAAAAAAGCGTCACTTGACTTTAGGCGTGAATGGAAAAGACAACTATTTATGTTGGAAATATTGATTTTATACGTGGTTATGATTTGAATTTGACGAGTGAAAAAGAAGTTTTTTGAAATTCACGTCTGGTCTGTAGTTATAGGCGCCCAAAAAAAAATCGGTAAATTCGTGGTCGACAGATAGCGCCTCGAAGCAGTTTTCTGAAGCAAATAAACGTTTTATGTTGAAATTTACCTGTCTTTGGCGTTTTGTGTTTTCATAGGAAAATATATTTTATTTCAATAATCGTAAAAAAATATTCTAATACTTTTTTTAGACGTTTGGATTTTTTTTGCGTGAAAAGATGTTTGGCATATACCAGAGAATCGTATTTATCGTGATAGCAAAAATAATCATCTTAATTGGTTCAACTTTTTTTTCTCACAAAATCCTGTAGCTTAATTTGCAAATAAAATTTTTGTACTATCGGAAATATTGCATGTTATCTATATACGTAAGACAATATTTCTACGTATTTTTTTCTCACTAATATAGTGTTTTTTCTCTATTAAATGTGGTGACAATATTTATCATAAATTATCCACTAACCCTTAACTACATATCTATCATTGTTACGTGTAGCTACTAATGAGGGTTTTTCCTTTAGCTTTCTAGAAAAAAACTAACTAATTAACTGGTATGGGTTTTGACGTTGTTCGAACAAAAAAACATCTAAATTATTGAAAAAGTCGAAAAAGTGTTTAAAATACAACAAACCAAAAAAAATTCGCCGGGTTAGCGTAACCCACGAATGTAGTTAAGGGTTAATGATTTAAAAACGTCCAATAAATATTCAGAGCCATATTGAAGATTTTCATTTATTCGAGTTATTCAGGATTTTTAAAAAGAAAATACAAACAAAAAGTGTTTGACAAAAAATAATCGATCAAAAAAAAATCTGAACATAATCTCTTAATATCGTAATCTCTTCATCACACATAAATAAATAGTATCAAAGAAAATGGTATAGAAACTCTTTCCTATTTATAAAGAAGCAAGAAAATGTGCTCAATGTATATACAGCAGCATATATTGATGACGACTAACTATCAAATGAAGTCACAACAGAACAAACACCTATCTCCAAATCTTGTTTTTTGTAAAAGACTTTTTGTTTGTTTCTTTGTATTTTCTCTACAAGGATCCTCAAGAGGTTCTGATGTAAGGTCAAAATATTGATCGCAATTTTTTTTATATAACCCTGAGTGATCATTGGACGTTGTTAATTCATTAATGGTATTTTGGACGAAGTACCTGGATGTTGAATATTTATTTTCAAAGCTGAATGCTGAAATGTACCAAGTAGAAAATCCATTTCCTGGCCCAAATATACACTGTATCCATTTCTTTTTGATAGTCATCAACAGATAGATGATCGTGAGTCAGCTCCTGTTTATCAGCCAGAATCCTCCCCTTCAACTTTGTTCCATTCGCGACTGAGGATTAATTGAATCTGGAATGAGGCTGGATATTCCGATTTGATTGGTGTACTTTTTCGATCTCGTGATGAAATCGGCTTCTAAGGAAAACTCGACGCGAATTCGGTTATTCGGGTAGGGTCGCTGCAGACAGAGCACAATAGCCCGAGGGGTGATTGTAAATCGATTAATTCTCTGATTGTTGGGGGAGGTGATAGGGCATATTTCGTCGTCTCAGCTACCCGCCGTCGAACGTCTTACAAGCTGCATTGAAATGCGGATGACACTACCGGGGAACAATTAATGCGAGTCTTTACAAAGTTGGCGCTAATTATGAGTCGAGTTGCGGGCAAGTTTTTCGACGCGATAAGCTGTCGGAGATTTCCGAGTCATTTTTATTCTGGCTGAGTTGGTGCAACGTGACCAACATTCTTCGGGGGCGCGGTTTTTTGGCTTTTAAAATTTCGCGAGCTCGTGGGTGATCGATTAGATAAAGTTTCCGAGGATTTTGAGGGCTCTTGTTATGCGACGCACGTGTTTCTGGGTGTTACCGTGTGATTGCAAATGTCAATGCGAGTTTTTTTGGATTTTTCAAGTTGTTTGTTCGAGCTCGTTTTGAGAAATATTGACTGGAGTGTAAAAAACTGGGAGAGAACTTTTTTTTCCTGAACAAGAAGAACATAAAATTTATCTGATCAGGGAAGTTCTTGATTACTCTGATGGAGGTAAAATGATCGACTTTACGTTAATCAGACTCTTTGAGACTAATGAGGTCTAATGATAGCGCCGTTCCTAGAAGTTTGAAACTTTGATGAACTGAATAGTGACGAGCTTTCTTTTTGAATTTTGTATTAGATTCTGTTAATAAAAGTTTGTTTAATTTTTTCTTTCAAAAATTTATCTGATTTTGATAATGTTAAGATCTTGCGATTAGAGAATCATTCTCACAAATCATCGAGGTGTATATTGATAGATATCAAGTTCCTTTTATGTAAACATATGTTATGTTACTTTCCGGGAACATAATTTATGTGATAGATAAACTACATCATCTATGCCAATGAATTTCATTCCGTGAAACCTCACAGACCCACCCATGATAAAAAAAAAATCCGAAAACCATAACGGTCAGTCTCCCATAATTTATCCGAGTGTTGATCCCCTCTTCGAACTGTTAAGTACAAACTACGCATCAAGAAACGCGTGGTATATGTCATTGTCCGCGGCAGACGCTTTGGGATTTGAGGGAGATAGGGGAAAGATAGAAAGGGGTGAAAAAGAAAAAAAAAGAACATTTAGAGATATCAAAATCAACATAAAATTGCTAATTAACAGCAATTGGTTGCTAACTAATTGAGCGATAATTTAAGATAAGACAAAGTGGTTATTTTTAATTGATTCATCAAAAATTCACATATTAGATTATTTCTGATTTTTTCATTGAGTAATGACGATTTAAAAATAAATAAAAAGATACAGGATTTTGCAGAAACGAATGAGGCAAAGAAAACGTTTTTTTTTGTTTTTCGCTTTTTTCGTCTTTTTATTTTCTATTTTCAAGATTTCGGTGTAATCGTTCATAACTCGCAGTTTTCCTTTGTTCAAAAGTTGCAAAATTTAATTAAATTTAGGAACATAAAAAATGTGAAAGAATTTCGAAGATTCCGGACATTCAAAATTTTGTTTATTTCCAGAAAATATTGAAAGATAATGTAGATTGTTTCTATTAAAATCTAAAGAATATTCAAAAAAAGTCAAAAATTCCATTTTTGATGTAATTAAAAAATTTTGATATTATTCGATGTTTCTGAATCAGTTTGTATAGAGTAGCAAAATTTGACGATTTCGGAAAATAAATAAAAATCAGAAATGTTGTTCAAAAGTAAAGTATTACAAAGCTTCAAACAATTTTGAAAAGTTTGAGAAATTCATAAAAAACTTAGAAAATTTTTTTTTAATTTGTTATATTCATCTCTTTTGACAGTCCAGTAAAAAGAAAAAATCAAATTCATAAAGTTATTATTATTTGTGAAAAATTCGAATAATGCAAGTAATTTTTATAAATATTTATAAATTTTCGTAGATTGTGTTTCATTTTAAAAAATTCATCAAGACCACAGAAACCGTCTTAAAATCTTAAGTTTTCTAAAATTCTTACAAAGGTTGTCAAGATTTAAGATTTTGGTGAAATCATTCATATCTTATAATTATTCTACGTTTGAAATTTGAAAAATTTTTATTACATTTAGTAATATGAGAAATGTGAAAGAATTCTACAAATTCTGGGAAATTCAGAAAACTTGTTTATTATCAAAAAATAGTTGAAAAAATATAAAGATTGAATTCATCACTTTTTTCTTTTAAATACGTAATATGACCATTCAAAATTTTTATTACTACCTAATCTGAAAAACCTGAGTAATATTAAAAAAAGTCGGCAATTCCATTTTTTATTTAACTAAAGATTTTGATATGATTTGATGGTTCTAAATCAGTTCTATAATGTTAAAAATGTTCCAAAATTTAGGAAAATGAATTAATATCAGAAATGTTATTGAAAAATGAAGTATTACAAAATACAAAAAATTTCAAAGAGTTTGAAAAAAAAAAAAAATTTAGAAAATTTTTATGTAGTTTGGTTTATTTTTCTCTTTCGACAGTTTTGTAATAAAAAAAAATCAAATTCGTGACAAATATTCATAATTTTTGTGGATTGTGTTTCATTTTTAATAGTTTTTCAAGACCACAGAAAACGTCTTACAACCTTAAGATTTTTGAAATTCAAAAATGTTTTCGTACAAAGGTTGTTAAGATTTCAAGATCTTCTAATTTTCTTACGTTTGAAATTTGAAAAATTGTCTTTATATTTAGCAACATAAAAAAAAGGGAAAAAATTTCAAAAATTCTGTGGAATTCGAAAATATTATTTAAAAAATCCAATAAAACTTACGAACTCTAGAATTCGTTGATTAATTTTATAACCAAACTAAAATCCGTATATTGACGTACTTTCGTTTAAGTATTTTTAGATACTTGACCCACCTAAAATATTTCAGCCGTGACTCCATCCCTATATCTTCTGCCGCCACTAGGATAAGCATCAAATATTCTTATACATATTTGGAGTCACGACGAAAGTCGCGTGGGAGCGAAAAAAAGACACACAAGCCTAGCGAAGATGTGGCGGCAGAAAAGAGTCCGATTACTGTTTTCCTGGAGATGGGGTGGGAGGTGGCTGTACATATGGTCAGGGCAAGGGGGTGGCGAAGGGGGGGGGGCAATAACCGCCATGTCAATGCGTAGGCCATAGACCCGAGCGCGGTACCGGGGCGCCCCTTCTGTTTGTAAACACAGCCGTGCTACTTTCGAATGCGCGCGTGTTGCGACGCCATGACACACAGGTGACGTAGGACAGGCTAACGAATGTCGCGTTATGTCGTTTGCGAAAACGCATTAAAAATGAACAAGACGAATCGCGACGTCAGCGGAAAAAAGGTCACGTCGAATCCAGCGTGTTCGACAAAACGGACTATCATCGTGTATTTACTCTCTTTAAAAACAAGAAAAAGTTATACAGCAAGTACATGAATATCAATTCACTTAGATTAGTTTATCTAGATTAGTTACTGCATTGATTGTATTTAGTTTCAAAACAAACTGTAAGTATCGATTGTACAGTATCCTTGACTGAAAATTGAAAAAAAAAAATTTTGAAGTTGGTCGGAAAATTGTATGACTTGGCAGCAGATGCTGGAAAAATGACGAGAGGGAAAATGAAGCGAGTAGTACTATCGCGGGAATCGGACTAAAATACATGGTCGATATTGACGTCACGAGGCGAGTAAGTGCTCAAATAATTATTCTCACGTCGTCGTATCGACTCCCGATACCGAGAGCCGACTTCCGTTCGTTGGCTAATGCAAATGCGTCGGAGCCAACTAAAAATACACTCATTATCCCGTGATAATTTCTCAGTATGGCATGTCAAGCGAAATGTTGAAAACGAACCTTGTTTCGCTAACTATCGACTGAACGACGTTAATTTTCCAGCGTGACTCTCTCGAAAAGTCTGACCTGAATAAATAATTGTTGGCGAAGAAAAAAACAGCTATTATTAAAAAAATTCATCAGGGGCTGTACGTGATTAGAGCTGAAATATAAAGTCTCGTGATTTTGAAAACAAATTATCGGTTTTTTTATAACTGACTTCATAAACGTCTGGAAATGAATGCTATAAGGTCATTTATAACCCTTTGCTGAGCTTTATGAATATTTTATCAAGTTTTTTTAGGATGCACGGACTGCTATTAAAAAATTGTATAAAATGTACTTCCTTTTTTTAACGGACATTGAAAAAAAACTTGGAAAAAATGTATGAATATTTTTTTTGGGATATCTATGAATCATTTCCACTATGACGACATTTCCGTAGATATTGTTGTCGCAGTTGCCACATAGCGAGAAAAAGTGATTCGAGAGAAGTGAAAAAATTATCGTCATTGTTATGAATTTTTATTTTATATTTTTTTATGATAGGTTCGTTCAGGCTTGGGATTTTTGAGCGAAACACTGGAAAATGACAAAATATTCGATTTTTTCGAAATGAATTGATGCAATTTGGACATCGCCTAATCACGTTCAATTATTTTTTAACAAACTTAGCATTTCCTCTTTTCTGTTCTCTCAATCTGCGCTTTGCTAGGCACACGATTTCTCGTCGATTATTCAAATCCATTTTTCAATTACGTAGGATGTAATAACTTGAGTGTTCAACGAAATTTGATTACGAGCCATTGTCCAGTTATGGAATATTCATCGCATCTTCAATGCTGGATTTATTATTTCTTTTTTTTTTTCATTAGATCAAAGCTATTTTTGTCAATAACTTTATATGTAGCTTTCAGCAGTGCTGCATGCATTCACTGGAATATAATTGTGTAATAGAGTATGATAATAAAATAGAAAAAAGTCATTTAATTCAAATATCTTATTAAAACTCCGAAAAATTAGTTAAATTAGGTTTGATCCGAAAATATTTTACTCTGTTGATGAAATAAATGACGTACATTAGTGAAACAAAAGAACAAAAATTTTATTAGGAAAACGAAATTTCATATATTGTGATTCATAATTGTCAGTTAAATAAACGTTACGCAACAGTTCTATGAAGTACATTTTTTTTCAAATCATTTTTTACGGATTAACTTTTGAAGTCTTTGATCTACAATACTTCTAATTCAACAATACAAAATCTCTAAAATAAGTCTCTAAAAATTCTTTCATGTTGCAATTAGCCATTTTCTTCTATCTATAATTTTAAAAAACTATCTTCCGTAATTTTTTTTTTGCTGTTATTAAACAATTACACTAAAAAACCAATTTCGTTGGCTCGAACAAACGTTTTGTTATTATTAGACAAACCAAAGATTAGGTTCACATGAAAAAAATTTTGTCTTAGTCAAAAAAATGTACGTTTCTGCAAACTTGAATTTGTTTGTGCAAAATACAAATTTATTTAAGCAGACTAAATTAGTTTTTCAATGTACACAATAAATTCTACAAACCAACAAATATTAACTCAAGATAATCCCATTTTGATACAGCCTTTTATTCAAATTTAAAAAAATTCAGTCACAAAATTGAAAAAGTAAATATGTGCCTAAAGTTCCAAACGTTTAAAAAGTAAACGAAAATGGAAAAATATAGTTAGTAACTTTGGAATATTTATTTATTACTTCAACTACGACAAGAAAGAAAAACAGTTTTTTACATTTTGTTTATTTTTAAAGGTTTAGAAGTTCAGAAACATAAGTGAATTCTGAGCAAAAATTTTCAATTATAAGGTAGTCATGTTTCCCCGCGCAAATCACGCAGTTTCTCGCGGAACATCAATCATCCTTGATAAAGCCATCCTCTAATGTACAACAAAACATTTTCGCACTTGGAATTAAAATCGCTCCGACAGAAACTCGCGTCATTTTCAACGACACGCGTCCCCCAAGTTTTCGGAGCCCACTGAAATACATCGGACGTGGAAGCTACAGCGAAAATAACCCTGTAAAATGTCACTCGAGGCGGAAACGGAAGCAGATACGAATGTACACGCGACTAAGTATCCGTGTGAAAGAAAACGAACGCGTGCAGAGACGATGAGCGTTGATTGGATAAGTAAGTCCGTGGCACGCGAAAACACGGGCTCCGTACGTGCGTGCGAGTTTCGCAAGAGTTTCGAGCGAGGGTGAGTCATTGTCATGTTGGGGGAAAAAGAGGGGTCGGAGGGGGAGGGTTGAAGGGGTAAGGAGGGGTCGCCCGAACCGGCACTCGTAAGGGGATATTTTAATGGGCAGCAGCTTTGGATTTGCCGCTGTGTTTAATTACAGACGCCTTCAATTTCAATCTAATGAAAAGTTTCTGCGAAGCCGTTCGGGAAAAAACGACACGTAATACGCTCCGAACTGGAAGTGATCGATATAGGGATGGGTTTTTAGAATTTTTCTTGTATCTGATGGATTTTCGTGCTGTCTTAATCTCGCACTGAGAAAAAAAACTCAGTAATTTGTAATATACATATTGGAAAAATTACTATATTTTAAGAAAATCTACAATATTATTAATATTTTTTTTACCGTGCAGGATAGTAAAACGTCAAATATGGCAATTATTAATTTATATACAGGGTGTCCCAAAGTCCGCGGTAAAAAAAAATCCTGAATTCTTTTTTCAATTTCGAGTCGAAAAGTCCTTTACCACTTTTTGCAAAACTCAAAAACAAAGAAGTTATTCAAGTTTGAAA
>JAPYZL010175277.1:0-12298 GCA_030522825.1 Platygaster orseoliae
TCTATTAATAATCACCCATTAAAAACTACCCGACGCTTACCCGACACCAACCCGACGCGTATCCGACGTTAAAACGTCGGATACACTTCTACCAGGGAAAAAAAAAATGTGCGATCTTATAGGTTACTATCTAATAAGTATTTTAGATTTTTAGATTCATAGAATAACTTTTTAAAATCGATATTTAAAAAAAAAAACAGTAAATAGATAAAAAATTGATGAAACTCCGAAATTTTGTAGTTCAAAGTTTTTCAATTTTTAAGCAAGTCACAATTACAGTAAAATGTTTTCAAAAAAATATAGCATAATTATTTTTTTCTTTATAATCAAACTTTATCTACAAGGTGAAAGAGAATTAGAACAATCGAATGATTCCTAGCCAACTTATTGAATTGTCAGAAGTAAATAAAATGAAACGAATAATTAAGGAAAATCAGCCTTTTGGCTGACATCCAAAATTGTCTAAGTCAAAAAAAAGGAAATTGAAGCTAAAAAGAAAAACACGCGTCAAAATTATTGATTTAATATGAAAAGAATATTCAGGGCAAATCGACTCTCAATCATACATGTAGGTAAAAAATTCTATACGTAAAAAAAGTGAAATTCAAGCGAAAATAAAAAACACTCGTATAAAATAATTGTCATGAAAAAGAAAAAAATTTGAGATGAAATGACCCTGGAATTATCTTAAAAGTTTTCAAGATTCATAGAAGAATTATTTGAAATCGTTACTTTCTGAATTATTGAAATTAATATATATATATATGGTCACTCTGGTTCTGAATATAAAATGTAAAATAGAAAACAAATAAGAACCAATGGAGCTGAGAGAAGACTCTTCGACGACGGCGAGGCTACTATTGTGTATGGTGAGATGGAACACGTTGAGGCCGAGGAAGACAAAGCCGGGAAGCTTGGGTAGGACGTTGTGCCGGAACTTGAGGTAGAATATTATGGTGTTTTGTCGCTTCTTGAGGGCGTCCATGGCACGACTGATGTGCTGATAGTCGGTAGACTCGCAGACGATGTCGAGGCCGGCTTTTTTTACTGTGCACGCGCACGGCGTGATATCGCTGTGTGGCGGGCACTGCTGCACGGACTGCGAAAACACCTCATGCCTCGCCAGCAACATCAGCAATCCCAGCAACGTCAAGCAACACCGACCACCACAGCGAGCACCTTCCATTTCGCTGCAGTCTTCTCCCGTCAGGCCCCACTTACAGCTGCGATCCTCTCATTTCTTCTCTTTGCCTACAATTTAGTCTTCGTTTGTGACTATAGAACAATTTCAAAATAAGTATTTATATTATTTAATTTCTCTCAGTTGAAAAAATAAAATAAAAAAGTAGTTGAAACATCATTAAGCGAACAGAAACCAAAATCTGAAAATCTTTTACCATAGAAATATCTTTGAGACTCACCCCTCTCTGCATCCACTCAGGAGCTCACTTCTATTCTTCGCAGCTCGTGCTGATATATTCCATCTGCAGCAAGAAACCCAGAATCATGCTGTAAACTTTCTGTAAATAACTATCCACCAGCTACAAATGCAACTTTTTCATACCAATATTCCACAACAAAATGTGTTTCTATGCTCTGTATAAAAAAAATTCCGATACTGTTCATCGACATCAGTAAGTCGCAGTTTTCATAACTAACTTATTAACCAGCTAAAAAAAGTTTGTTGTTTCTCTCACCACGAGAATTAAAACTTTTCCATAGCAAAACATGATTTTGTTCTACTTGAAGATTGAACAAAGGAGAAAATCCCCTCTGCCCTCCTCGAAGAGAACAATATCGCACTTGTATCGTGAAAGGTGGAATTAAAAGAAAGTGTCGTCTGCACACTGTCCACTCGTTCACTGTAGCGATATTTCCGCTTGGTCTCGCTCGCTTTTGTGCGGAGAGAAAAAGAAATGCAAAATCACTGCGGCGAATAACGTCAACTGCGCGTACGTTCCAAGTTCAGCTCGGCGGAAAGCTAAGGCAACTACAAGGGGCTTGAGTTGGAGGCTAATGGGCGGCTTCCGATTCCGATTCAACGCGCGGGACACACGCGACTTTAGCGGCCTGTTGAATGTGCCTGAATGGCCTACCGCGCCGCGTATCTTAAACACACGTTTTTTCTTTCGACATTTGCCGTTTTTTTTTTTCTATAGAATCTGAGTATCTTATTGATAACACTAGTTTCCATGAAAAATCTACCTTGAAAAAAAAAAGATTTTTTAAACTAATTTGGAGTTGCCAAGTACGGAAATGGTAATCATTGATTTTTCCAAAGAAGCGTTATCGAAATATTTGGAAAAAATCTGTTTTTATCTCATTTATTGCCTGACATTTCATCATGAATAATCAAATTTATAAACATAAAGTATATAGCATTGGAAAGATGCAGTTCTTAGCTCTACAGTGATATATTGATTTTATTGTTCGGAATAGTAGTTTGTAGGTTAGAGTCACTGAAAGTTAAAAACTACAATTCTGATCGATAAAAACAGTATATAATAGCGTATAACTAAAAAGTGTACATTTCAAATGATATACGTTTCATACTGTTATTTTTATGATTCTTAAAATTTCTGGAAATGAACGAGAAAAGCACGTGTTTGACAAAAATTTCCAAAACGCTACTTTGGAAAAATACATGAAAAAATTATTCTTAAAAACTTTTTTTCTTAGAGGAATTCATACTATCGAAAAATTTGTTAAATAGTGTAATTGGGAAATTGCACGGAAAAAATATCAAGTTTTGAGACATATATGTCTATTATTTACAAAAAAATTGACACGTATTTTTTGTTTCTTTAAAAAATTATTGTTCTAAATGATAGGTACTTAAATTTTAAATTTCGTATTTATAGATATACTTAGAATGCAAATGACGTATTTTTTTTTACTTTTAAAACTATGTTTTTCCGTTCATTTTTAGGATATGACAAAAAGAAAAAACACTAATTTTTTGATAAACTAACGATATAAATAGCTAAACGTAAATAATGTACTTCATATATGGGTGATAGTTGTTTTAGTGATATCGGCATTTTTTCCCTTCCTGGACTTTAAATTAGTTAAAATAATGAAAACTTATTTTTGTACATTGTTATTTATATTTATATTATTGGTTCTTATATTTATATTTATTGTATATTTGTATATTATAAAAATGTGTCACCGAGCTTGTAAAGTATAAAATGAAAAAAACCTGTATTTCTTTTTTTTTTTTTATATTAATATTTTACCCGATAAGCAATACTTTTTTTAAAAACAAATACAATATCCTGGAATTCGGCTAAATTTGAATACATAGGAAAGGGTATAACAGTAAATTTTTTCAGACTTGTTTTTCATCATTATCATTACTATTATTTTTTATGATTAAAACAGTTAGTGTTATGTTTGTAAGTCTATTAAAATGATGATTACGATAAACAACAAATCTGAGCAAATTTAATGTTGTATACTCTGTACCATGCATTTGAATTCTGCCAAGTTTCAGAATATTCTGCCAGTTTCCAAAAAATTTATTAATTTTTTAATGAAACATGAAAAAAAAAAACTTTTTTTTCATTCAAAACTTCACCAGCTTGATTGCATGTGTTAATTATATCCGAATATAATCGAACTTAATCAAGCATTTATTTTAATCATTTTCATTGATTTTCAGGTCAAGAACGGAAAAAATTCAGACATCACCAAAATAACTATCACCCTACTGACCATATCATCGATTTCTTTCAAATTTTTGGAATGAATACTGAAATTCGTCCTAAAATATACGTGTTTTTTACTTTTGACTGTAAATCGATATTAGTTTTTCAATCGCCACATTTTAATTAAACTTACTTTTGTAAACAATATTATTTTTATTTCTTATTGACAAATATATGATTCTCGGTCATCTTTTATTCGGAAATGTTCGAAATTGTACGGAATTATAAAATAATGGATTCGAATTTTTCTCGAAGCATGATTGAATAGTTATTAGCGTAAACAAAAAATGCTTAACCAATTGTTCAGTAGTAAATTTTCATACTGCGATATTTTTCTTTCTTCTTTTTTTTCATCAATAATTAATAACAAGTTATGTTATTAAATTCAACATTTAAAAACATATTTTAATAACACATCTAAAATTATTGCATATTAATTTTTAGAGAATAAACTTTGATTTACATAATCAAAACAATGGTCCTCGTATTCCATAAATTGTTCAGTCAATTTTTCTTTTAAGCTTCATTTCTGAAATCAATCCTTGCAGGCCAGTCAAAGTAAACACACTATTCATTTTAATTCCAAAAGTTCTTAAACCAAAGGAATATGTCGGTACATAAATAAAAACTTACTATAAAATTTTGCTGAAAAGTTTTTGACAAACGCAACATTGTTTAAATTGCAAAAAACGTTAATATCTTCTATTTCACTACAAAAAATTTCTAAAGTTCTGCATACGAGAACTACTACTGTTTATTATATGTTTCACTACACACTAAAGAAGTGATACATATTCACCAAAATAATTTATAATCATTCCTGTGAAGCGTTGCACAAATTTATCAAATTTACTTACATGACGCTGCTATTTTCATAAACAAAAGCATCGAAATATTAACATCGTTTTTTATTTTGATTGCAAATATAGAGGATACCTGTCTTTTTGTATATAAAACTTTGCAAATTTATATTCAGAACGGAACCTTAATCAATTCACGAATAATAATTATATTATTCAAATTAAACTACCAAAACAGTTTCTATTTCAAATTTTTAATATGAAAAGGATGAAGGTTATATTAATAAATGTTTGCGAATTTATTCGAAAACATGGATTATTTCCTGTAAAAAATTTAAAAATTTGCGGAACTTTTATTTTTAGTAGTGGACTGCGAATTAGTAAATTGTCATTTTTTCGTCATCACAATTATTTCCGTCATGCAGAAGAGGTTGCAAATTGATAATAATATTGTAAAGAATCTCTAATTGCAATCATTCCTTGACTCTTTTACAGTAATTCTTAGATCCTTTCAATTATAAAAAATATTTTGGTATCAAAATACATAATCAGTCATAAAGATAACTTTTTTCAAAAACTTATATTCATAATTATTAAAAATTTATAATGTGTTTGGGATTTTCAATAAAATACAGTAACAGGAAACTAACTTTTTTCATGAAACTTAATTCCATTTTCATGAACTTAAAATTTTGTGGATTTTTCAACGCGTATTACTTGCCTTTTGCAATGATTCGTTCAGAATCAACGATACAGATTCACTTTCAATTTTACTGAAGCTTAACAACTTTCAAAATAATGATAAAATTTTAAATGCTTAACGTCCATTTGCTCTGTGCAAAATACTAGCTTAGTTCTAAATAAACCGCTGCAAATAGACATAAATTTCTTTTAAAGTAACCAAAAAAATACTTTAGAGATTAAAGCTGAACTATTTCTTACGATATGTCAACTATTCGGCCATTGCCACTGGATCGAATGAAGGCTGTACGCGGCCGCGGCACACGTGACAATCGCCCCTTTCGTGCACATAACACATATGTTTTATTCATGCAGTTTTCTTCGCCAACATTTCTTGCTAGAAATTCAGGCCATTCCTCGGTAAATAAAATTGAGGCGTGTTGCGTGCTCTGCTGAATTTCAGGTCAAGCTCCATTGACGGTCGAAGAAAATTCTTACTGATTTTCCGAATCACGTGAAGGTTGAAAAATATCGCGGAGAAAGCGCTTTTCACTGTGTGAAAATTGCCTCTAATCACGTTATTCGCAAGAATATTTCTCATTTGAAAAGTTGGTGCAATTTAAAATATATTCAAGATAAATTTCTTGTTCCTTGGGATGTGGCATAAAGCGTTATTCGCTTTAAAATAATGCCGGGTAAAATCGATCAGCCCTCCAAGAGTATATAGCGTAACCGCGTTTGGTACGTTTTACAATATTTTTTGTCTTTTTATAGAGTCTGCATGAATTCGCCGGTCGATAAATTATGTTTATTATCGTGACGTTAACATCAATATATACCTATGTAATAATTTATAGACACCAAATTTACATGTGTATTTAAGTTAATCTTATCACTGTGCGACAAAATTAAGGGTAATATTGAAGTGTAATTTGACGGCTGATATCGATTGTATCAATACCAAAAGTTTATATCATCAAGGGATTTTGCTAGGTTGGCTAAAATAAGAAAGTTATAAACAATTTAAGTTGATTTCGCTAAAATCTCAAACATGATTCTTTGAAGTCATACGGAAATAAAAAACACAAGTCATAGATTTGATTTCACTGATTTTTAAAGCAAACCAATTGAAAATTCATGAAAATCATATATCTTTTTGGCTCGTAATATTATGAGATGAAATTGTGATTGCAAAGTGAAAATAAATATTGAATCTCAAGGATATTTGCATTGAAAAAAAAAATGAATTTTTGATTTTTATCAAAATTTATTAGTCCTTGAAAAACGAAAATTCTGAGTTTTTATTGTATGTTTGTTGTAAAGCTTAACTCTTAAAATAAATTTTTAAACTATGGGAAATGCTTTCTCAAAAAATTTTTTTAATTAAATTTTTGAATATTTATTTTTGTAAAATATTCTCTACAGTATTTTTATACATCATAACATTTTTTTATAATTAAATTATTTTAAAGAAATAATCTATGTAAAGGAAATCATTATTATCAGTGATAATCGTAAGACCGCTAGTTTTAATTTTTTTAAGTCGCGATTTTTCATAATTCAAAATCTGAGGAATTAAAAAAACTATGCCAAAAACCTATACTCAAATTTTTCTCTGTAGAAAGGTCGAAATCAGTGATTTCAGCAAAATTAGCAGTTAATGTTTACAACTTTTTTTTAACTAACTTTGCGAATTCCTTAGTCAGTTCATATGGAAATAAGAACCATATATATTAGTAAGATATGACTAAATTAATAGTACATTATGTAACGTAGTGCAAGGATCGAATTTGGCGAAGACGAGGGTTCAGGCCCGAGGTGAAGCCGAGGGTTTGAATCGTCTTCGCAAAATGAGACACTTGCACTAAGTTGCATACAGTATTTTATGCAATTCTAGTCTCAAAGCCCGTCCAAATGTAATACTGCAGAATGTCTTGAAACTTTCCAACTTCAAAGACTTTACTTCGTATTTTTTAAGTGCCATATCAACGAAACTTCTCACAACTTCCATGTTTTGAATTTTTATAGAAATAAAGCTGATCGTACAAACTTTCAAAACTATTTTGGAGATTACATTAAAATCCCGTTGGACTTGAATAGAATCAATGAAAGTTTTATCTCTACTTCGTATTGTTCCATTTTTCGCGGAATCACCAAGGATCAATTTTCAATCGAGTTTCAAGATTTGAAATAAAATTTCGGAGCGAATGTTTTGTTTGAACGTAATCCCACATCAAATATTGAATTGTAATGATTGAATTTCTGACAGAGATATATAAATGACTAGAAATATACAGAATTTTTTCGTTTCTTGATAACTTTGAATAACGATATTATATGTTTATAATTCAGAAAGTGTGTTACTTTGGAAAAAATTAAGTTTTTGAAATAAAAAAAAAGGCAATCGGAAATTTGAAAATTTGTTGCATCATTATGTTACAGTTATAAGTGTGAGATACAAAAATTAATTGTGAATTGTTAATTTAGAAGACGGGTTTTAAATTATTTTTTCTATTGTCGAAAATTCAGAAAATGAAAAGACTGATTGAAATTTTTAGTTTTTAGAAAAACTTTCTTTGTACAAACAATAAATTAAGAAGTATAGTAATTTTACGACAGTTTTGAATAAATGTCACAAAAATTAACAGAAAAATCGCTCGCATTTCAATGACTTTTTATCAACTTACATTGAAGTTTTAATAATTACAATTAGTTTGAAAAAGCAAAGATTATAGACAGAAAAATGATAAAAAATATTGGACGAAGAAAGACAAATACGTTTCAAATTATTTACTGGAACTCCATTTCTGAAATAAGGAATTATTTAGAATCGATTTGGTCATCACTGACCTTATTACAGATTTGCAAAAATTTTTCTAATGAATTTTGAGATTATTTTTGGAATCGACGACTTTTTTTATTATTAGCTAAATATCAGTTTTTTTTCGAGAATTCACGGTTTTCAATTTTGCTGTCAAATTTAGAGTAAATTCTCTTTTTGAACACATTTTTTTCAAATCTTTATCTCTCGAATCTTCATTTCTTCAATCGTTATCAACGTAATAAAAAATGTGTAAAAAGTTTTTGGGTCGAATATTTTCATATTCATTCATTTTATTCTTTCCATTTTTTTTCTTGCATTCTATAAAAGTCATTACATGCCAAAACGTGTGATTCATAAATAAAAAAAAAAACATTTTTTTCTCACCCAACACAATTTTAATTAAAAAACCTACAAACCATAATTTTTTGCAAACAAAAAACCACTGCAAAAATCTCCATCACATCAAAAATATTACCAAAAATTTAGAACGCTCAACTTTTGCTTAAATGACAAATGTTTACCCGATGTTTGCACCTTGTTTGCAGTCAGCATTACCCTCATTGCATCGTACTAAATCCAGATAAAAGCACAAAATCCAGATAAAAGTGAATTTTTCCCACTATTACAAACGCCAGACTCAATTTGTTGAACTGTAATACGGTTCATCGTATTACACTTTTTTTCCTTTGTACGTACCAAAGCTCAGCCGGGATAATGCGAAATGCGAAACGACCGTAATCCCGGAGCGCGATGCACAAATCGCGGTGAATGGCGATACATTTTATAGTAGAGACGTCCGGTTGCATATGTACGTGCTTCCAACAACAATACCGCGAAAACGCGGCGTGGAACAAATTTAGATGGAGAGCTACTGCTACTGCCGCCGCGGCTGCAGTAATAAAGAGACACATTATTTCTGACGCAAACTCGGCATTATCTAGTACAGATGATGACGACGCTCACTCTGCTCGACTCAATAAAAAATAAACGACCCATGCTGCACTTCGAAAAATCAATATTAAATTACTACCTGTAAATGAGCTCAAAGTGGACACTCTCTAAAAATGATTTTTTCACCAGGAAGGAAATACTAAAATTACACAGTCTAGTATTATACTTAAGTAATTTGTCGGGTGATAACTGATCACTTTGAAGTAAAAATACTGGTTGTAAAATGAACTGGTATTTTTACTACTTTTAGAGAGAATTTCAAAGAAACAAAAAAAACTTATGTTTGTAGAGACAATTTTATATATTATTTGAAGTCTACTCTAAGACTTTTATATTAGTTTATGAATATGATGGTGAGGTAGTTTTTACAATAGATATATATGCTACATGGAAGAAAAAGGATGTATCCAACGAGTGCTAAGTTGCACACGAGCGAAGCGAGTGTGAAAATGCACGAGTTTCACTTTTCCTGGCCACATTTGGATGGAACGCAGGAACGAAATCTCCTTTATGGAGTATTCGTAAATTAGTGGGAGAAATCATTGTTCCCTAGGAAAATATTCATTCCTAACGGATCAAAGGAAATAATTCCCCTTGAGACGTGAAAAATGAATATTTCCCTAGGGAGAAATGATTTCTCCCGCTTATATTTGCGAGTACCCCAAAAAGGAGATTTTGTTCCCGCGTTTCATGCTAATCAAGTGGCCATTTCTACACATGCATGGGAAAAATTATTTTTTTATCAAGAAGGAAATGGTGAAATTACACAAACGTGTATCATACATAAATTGTTTGTCGTGTCATAACTACTCACTTGGAAGTAAAAATATTTGATCGAACACGAACTGGTTTTTTTAACACTTCTAGAGATAATTCTAAAGAAGTTGAGTTTTGTGAATGTTGTAAAATTTTACAACAATTTTTTTGTAATATCTTGATTGATTTTTGGAAACCGAGAACAGAGAAAATTGACATTGCAGAAATAATGACTATACCAAATATCGATGTAGAAAAAAACAATTTTTTCAAATAATCATATCCTTCAAATAAAAAATTGTATTCAAGGACAATTTCATAAAATAAAAGTACAAATTACCTTTTTATGTAAAAAATACTATGGAAAAATGGAAATCGTCTTGTCGAGTTATTTAATTTACAAAAAATTTTGTCACTTTTGTCAATAAATTTATTTAAATTTTTCTATAACAGTAAGAAAGTTATCAACCCAATAACTGAAAAATGATAAAATCATGTCATGAATACACTAGTTGAATTTATTCAAATGAAACGCATTTTAAGTTATTTCTTAAAAATACATATCTACCTTAGTTTTTGGAAAAAGTTGGATGTCATCTCTAGATAAAGTGATAAGTTCCTGAATTTATCAGACTTCAATAACTTTTTCGTCCTTTCAGAGCCAACACAACGTAACTAAGAACAAATAAACTGTCGTGAAGTCATACAAATTATTCAAGCTTTCTATCCTAATCCGGGATCCTCATCCGGAACCTAAGTTTCCATATTTTCTTAAAATCACGTTCTCCATTAATACAGCCGCAGTCAAACACATGTACAATAAAGTATAAAAACTCCTGAAAAACTAAAAACAAAAATTTCGTAAAACTTAAATTCCTGAATAAATGGAACGACTTCAAGAAAGTATATTTATCTTTAATTACGTGATATTGGCTCTGAGAGAACGAGAAAAATTCTTAAATCTGAAAAACAAGGAAACAGAGCATTGAACTTCATACATAATTTTGAGATTAATTCAGAAAAGCTTCCTATGCCCTTTAATGTGCACAATATTTTTGCTTTAGCAAATTGGTGATGTAGTATTCGCCTCGCTGCAAAGCGATCGAAGCCGTTTCATTCATGTTTGATAACAAGAGCAATCTCGCGGAGCAGTAAAAGCTCGTCTCGCCGTATTTGTTACATCACCTGTTGTGCGCTCGATCGATTACGCGCAGGCTCTGCATATGTAGCTTTACGTTGAGGCGGCGCCAGCATCAGCCATACTATGCTACGTACTTCTACGTACAACGAGAATGGTGATATTGATCGACTTTATTCAGCTGGGACCGGCTACATCCACGAGAAGCTGCCTCTGATTAACTGCATTTTCTTTTCTTTTCTTTCTCTTGCACTTATCGTTGTTATTCCAACCGTGTCAGAGTCAATTGGGTAATTGATTTTATGCGAAGGTCGATTGAAAAGTTTATGGTCATAGCAGCAGATGGGTAGTGCAAGGGATTAGAGTTTTTATACTTGATTTTCATGAATGCTGTAATGGTATAATTTCAATGAGTTCTAGTACAATGGTGATAGTAATGTAGTTTTTTTATTGTTTATTTGCAAGTCATCGAAATTTCAATATAGTTTCTGGTATCTGAGCTTTTGAGTTAGAAAAAAAATTTTTCTGCACAGAGAGAAATTTTTGGTTGCAGCAACCATTCATCAAGTAAAATATGAGCCTACCAAAGTTTTGGGTAGTACAACCAAAACTTAGGGAATGATAGCCAAATGATTGGTTATTGCAACCTAAGTATCAGCCATAAAAATTGAGCATTAGTTGCTATAACAGAAGCTTCGATTGTCATAACTGAAGTTTTAGTTGTAGTGCCCAAAACTTTGCTAAGTCCATATTTTAGAGGAAAGTGGGGAATTGTGGGCCATGGGGAATCGTGGGCCACTGCTATGTATCATTCGTATGTCAAGCTGTATGGTGCGACACAAATGTCAAAATCTTCTTTTATTACAAGCATATTTTTACGTTAGTAGTTAACCGATGTATACGTCCCTAGCGTGCTGTGTAATACTAACCTCAAAAAAAATGTCTTTGAAAATTTATTTGTACTGTACTCGTGCATCAATTTCCAACACATTGTTACGAATCAACTCAGGTAAATGGGCTGACAATTATCGTTGTACCTTGGCATTTCAATATACAAAAGGAATTTCACATAAAATTTTGTCGAGTTATAATCAAGCAACCATATGTCAAAACATAGCTTGTGGGGAATCATTGGCCACTTTTTGTGGGGCACCGGTGTTTTGACATTTTTGACATACATACCAATTTTGTTATTGTGTATTTATTATGTGTCCATATTGTGTCAATATTTTATTGTGTATATTTTATATGTCCATATTTTATATTTAATTATTGTGTCCATACAAAATGTGTCCTCACCTCTGCCAACACGTTCACGTGTCCAAATTGTATATGTGAGTGACAGTGGCAGGATTTTTTTTTCTTTTTTTAATGATTAACAATTCATTTGTCATTTCGAATCTTTTAATAAAGTTTTTACAAAGAAATTTTTGAGTAT
>JAPYZL010175362.1:0-14566 GCA_030522825.1 Platygaster orseoliae
CCAAAAAATGTAACGTTAAAGACCATTGAAAACTTGATGTATCTTCAAAACAGCTGATTATAGAAAAAAGTATATATACATAAAATGAAGTTCTTGTTGTCTACTTTCATGTACAATTCGAACTGTTAATTTTTTTTTTGTAATGTATAGGACATATGGACCAAAATATGCAAGCGACTGTAACGTTATAGAAAATAATTTTGACCATATTATGTATTATAGAAATTGCCAACAATTTTTTTGGATATACCTCTGTCTGAAGTGGATCGTGAAATTCGGAGTACTCTAAAATGTGTAATTTGATAGAATTGTGGGGCGTGAGTGATTCAAGTGTCACATCATGAACAATAGCGAGTTATTAGGGACGAATGGACACCGGTGCCCGCACCGCGGTTTGCTGCGATATCCCAGTGTTGATAAGAAACTGTGGGATCCGAGCAGCAGTTGGATACTGCAATGGGACAATATCGTTAAGCACCCAGGTGCTAGGGCACGAGGATGTCATTGCGACGTACACAAACCGCCTTGGCTTTATCCAGATTTAGGTACATTCGCACTCTCCAAATCCGAAACAGTGAAATTCACATCATTTTCTTCAGTGACTCGATCAACCACTGACAACCAGTGAATTGTCACTGATTTCTTAGTCATTTTTTTCTAAACCACTGTTTCATCAGTGAATGTCTGTGTACTCATGTAAAACAGTAGAATCATGACCGTTTTTCAACTACTGTTTTGAACAATGGATGTTCACTAATTTGTAGTATTTTTTTTTTTTTTTTGTATTTTTTTTGAATTGTAGTTTTTAAACTGAAGCCATTAAAAGTCAAAAAGAGAAACGAGACACGACAGAATTTTTAATATGAATTATAGAGTTTCTATAACTCGATTGCATAAGTTTTCATTTTTATGACCAACACATTCAAATTTACAGTTATTTGAAAAAGTCTGGAAGCCACAGTTTTTGCATAAAATTATGAAAATAGCTATATTTTGTACGTCTGCTCTACATTTCTGTTTCGAACTGAAACCGAAGTGAATTTTATTACTTTTACCAAAACTTGATGAAAATTTGAAGATTAAAGAAAAATATTTGTCAATCTAGTGTTTTTTAATGATCAAGAATAGTTCAATAGTTTTTTTTTTAATTCTAAATTTTGAAAAATTCACAAAGCATAAACAATCTATTTTCAGTCTCTGTCGCCACCACATGAAAGTTTAAGTTTTTCTTCAAGAGTGAGACGTGATTTTTTTTTCAGTTTGCAATAGCGAATTTTTTTTTTTAAATTATAGGAAGAAATTTATCTGAAAGAAAATTTCAGAAAATTAGTTGTAATGGATTTCAATGAGTGAAATATAAAACCACGAAAGTAATGTACAATCATTAGAAAACAAACGATTTTTCGAGAGTTATAAAGAATTTTCACGAATTTTCAAAAATGTTCTATGAATTACACGAAGAGAAGTTATTTATTGTTGAGAAAATTCCTAGTTTTTTCGAAATATTTTGAATTAGGAATTTGACATTTTTTGAAATAAGAAATTGTTTGAAGAATACGATTTTTGGTATTTTCCAAAAACTTAACTAAATTTGGAATATTTTTATATTATTGATGAATATTACTCGGACTTGATTTCTAATAATATTTAAGAAAAGTACGATTAAAAAAATTATTCATCCGAAAAAACGCAAAAAGCCAAAAAACAAAGCTCATTTCATTTAATTAATACTGCTGGGAAATTGTTAGATGTTAGAATTTTTTAGACTAATTTTTGTAGTTTTTGAAGAGATTGTATTATCATTCTGGAAAATATTTGGAATTTATAGAAAACCTGAACGTGAAAATTCGGTATTTTATTAAATAATGTAAAAAAATGTTTTGGAGAAAAAAGTGTTAACTTGCCAGAATTCTTAGGTTTACAGATTTTCAAGATTGTTGGAATTTCAATACTTTTCATTACTTTTAGGAGCAATTTTAAAAATTGTTCAGAAATAACATATAAATATTTTGCATAACTTTTCAAAATTATACTATACATGATTCCTTCTAATTTGATTACTTATCGTCCCAAACTTGAATATTTAAACCAAGCAAAGAACTTGATCAAGTTTTAGAAATATTTTAAGTTATCGAAAAATTGTTCAAATTAGAAAATTTGAATGATGTTTGTTTGTTTTTGTGTTTCAGTTGGCAGGGATGCAGATGAACCCGACAGAGCCGTAAGTTTCCAAATTATGATTCAGACATTCTTCAAAAGTTAAAAATATAATTAAGCGAATCTGAAAAAAATCACGTTGATAGTAAAATAACATAAATAAGTATACAAAAACGATCAATAATTTTTTTTAACAAAGTAATTAAGTCGTTCATAATTTTTTAAAAGTTTTCTCAGAAATATATGGAATAATAACAAAAAATTATAAATAAAAATTGTACAATTATTGTTTTAATTTTGTAAATGAACACATGAAAATAATAAAAAAAATTTAATCTACTTCAAATTTTTTTCAAAATAACTATCTAAAATATTTATACAGGAAAAAAATAGTCCTCAGAAATTTATACAGAGACTGTAGTCTGTCTTTTCGAATACTTTGTAACTATTTAAAATTTCATGCCTAGTTTAAGTTTTTTGGAACTTTGAAAAAATATTGATTTTCGAAAGTTATAAAATGGTGAAAAAACCTTCGTATCTGCAGATAAAAACAGCAACGATCAAAAGGTCGGCTTTGCCACAAAAGAAGAGTCAATTTGGCCCATCCAAGGCCTTTTTACCACCCGCAGGTACGTGATATTTTATTTTGAATAAATTTTTTTTGCTCGCACGATTTTTATTTCGCTTGCATTTAAATCGCACTTGAATTGTATGTCACACATAATTTATAAATGTTTTATAATTTTGATCACTCTTTGGTTCCATAGTTTTTTAGAAGAGATTCGCAAAAAACAATTATGACGAATTTTGTCTCAAACTTTTCGAAATCTTAACTGCAGGTTAAAACTTTTACAGCTTTTACAATTGTTGAATACCTCTTAAGTTAACGAGATTTATCCTTGATTTTCATAAATTCATTGAATAATTTGAATGAATTGTGATGCTGATTAAAAAATTAATCAAAATCTGGTTTTCGTACAAAATTTCGTAAAAAGTCTGAAATGTTGAAATCAATACATAAAATTTTGAAAAGTGATATAAAATTTCTGATTCCTGACTAAGAAATTAATTCAACTATCTAGAAAAAATGGTACCAGCGTTGATTTCGAATGTTTTCAATGCTTTGTAAATGCTCTGTTTCTCTTTTTTTGTATTTTACTGTCGTACATTGCACGGGTATTCCGATCGCACTTGGTTGTACATATTACACTCATCAAGTCATTTTTTCATGAAAATTTCATAAGCTTGTGGCATTTTTAATGTAATCATAGTTAATTTTGAACTTTGGTATTTTCGTTTCTTTGTTCCTGATTGTTTTTTGTTTGCTATCGTGTGTTTTACAATAATTTGCCTTATGTAAGTAATACCGATTCTTTCGGTTCTTAGTAATCAACAAAGTAATTGAGTAATTTTTGTGACTCAATGATCTACTGGTTTCCATTTCAAAATTTCATGTTTTACTCTCGTAGGATATTAAATCATGTTTTTTTGAAATTTTTTTCATAATAAAATTTCTTAAACTACGAAATGAAATTTATGAAAAAAGTAATATTATCTGAATATTTTCTATTCGATTTGATTTTGATTCGAAATGAAGAAAAATCTTGTACATATATAAAGAATTACTAAGTAAATACTAGTGATGTGAAAATGTTCAATGGAACATTTGGAAAATGGTGAATTTTGTAAAGTTGAGAATTGAAATGGAAAAAAAAATGAAAAATTGTCATAAAAGTTGAATAAATTAAAAAAAAACTTATGGTTCAATTGAAATGAAAAAAAAAAAATTAGATGAAATAAATCTATAAAATCTAGGGTATCAAATCAATACCAAATTCTTCGAAAAAACTCGTTAAACACGTTTGAAAACAAATTTTTCGTTACATTGTCGCGCTATGTTCTAATTTGTGGCTTGCATGACAGCATCCTATGGTTTTACATCACCCCCTATGAAATCATCAATCATCCAAAAGGGTCCAACATTTAAAACAGGTGAACAAATAATCATTAACCTATAATTTTTCGTTTACTTTCTAACTTTTTCTAACATTCAAAATCCCAGAATTATTTCACCTGAATATTCATTAATTGTTAAATTATTTATAAATAAAGAATAATTGATAGTCATTGTTTAATTTGTAGGACAAGCTGGAGCCATTGATGAGGACCACTTTTTATCATCTTTCGAAGACGTTCCAAGAGTGAAATTATTTTCTGCCAAGGATTTCGAGGATCAAATGAAATTTATTAAGGAAACTATAGGAAATGACAAAAAAGACTGGAAACTCAGAACTGATGCTGTGAGTCCCATTTTTTAAATTATTATTTTGTAACACACTATTGGTAGATTTTGTGAATATTTATTTTTTGTAGTATGTTATTGTAATTTATGGAGTCTTAGAAATTCAGAAGGATTTTGCATGTGTTTAAAGTTTTTTGAATTATGAAACTTTTTGGAAATTCTTGATAAAAAGTGTTGACAAACAGTTAAGAGTTTTTGAGTATTAATGGGAATTTTGGAGATCATTTCAATGATCTTTCACGAAAGCTTGATTTTTTCGAGTTTATTTTTTCATCCTGCTGAAAGGATGGAAATTTTTGATCATATTAGTGGAAATTAAGAACATTTTTGTAAAATTTGTTTTGTTGAAATATCTGAGTATTTTTATAGATGTTTCACAATAATGAATAATCTTTTAAGGCTTGATGCAAATTTCAGACATTTTGAGAAGTTTCTTCAAATTTTTTAGAGTATTTTGATTTTTCAGGAATTTACAAACAATCTAGAAAATCATGAATTCTGATGATAGCATTTCGAAATACTTATGTACAAGTTTTTAAATTGAATTTTCAATAATTTTTTATTTAAAAATTTTTTCTAGAATTCATCAGAAATGTTGTCAATTACAAAAACTTTTAATTGTCAGATTTTTTGAGAGCAAACAGTATTCATATAAATTTTCATAAGTTTCAAGATTTTTAATAAATCTGCAGCGTATTCTTTGTATTTTTGGAATTAATTTTTATAAACTCGAATGAAATTGTTTAAAAACACTAAAAAGTTTTTGTTTATTTTGAAAATAAAAATTCCTGGTTTTCTTGGAAAACAAGAAATATTTTCTCGTTCATAAAAGTACTCCAATGAAAAAACTCATGTCAGACTCTAAAGAAAAATGTGTAAATCGCTAGATTAATTAAATAAACTGCTGTAGACCAAATTTTGAATTTTGTTTCTAATGTGACGTGTCGTTAAATGATGTTACAGATGAAAACGCTTCGTGGTATTATCATGGCCGACGGTATGAAATACGAAAGTTTTCCGGAGTATTTGAAAAGTTTGCATAGGCCATTCGAGTCTGAGTGCACGGGCCTGAGGTCCCAAGTACAGCGCGAAGCATGCATCACACTGGCCTATTTAAGCCAAGAGCTTAAGAATAAATTTGCCAGTTTTGGGGAGGTCGTTTTGCCGACGCTTTTGAATCTCATACAAAACAGTGCGAAGGTAAAATATGATAAAAAAATATAAGAATTGATGGTTTTGATCAATAACAAGCAATAATTTAAATTCCCGGTCATTTTCCCGAATCCAAGTTCTCGAAATGTCATTTCCCCGAACGACAATTTTCCCGAAAGTATTAATTTCCAAATTTCAGTTGGAATTTCACTTTTATTTCAATTGTATACATTTATGAATTTCATAAGAACAGTCTTCAATAAAAAGAGTCATCGTAAAAGTTTTAAATTTTAAAATTGTAAATTTTATTTTATTTCAAAATTAAAAAAATTTTAATTTAAAATTTTATATAAAATTAATTTTAAAATACATTTTTTAAATTTTAATTATGAATTAAAAAATTTTATTACAGTTTTGAAATTTAAAAATCGTAAATGCGTAACCATGGCATTTCTAGACATTAGGCTGATAGGAAAATTTTCCGTTCGGGAAAATGGTTTTTTGGGAAAATGGCCGCTCGAAAAAAGACCTTTCGGGAAAATGACCGTTCAGGAAAAAGGCTGTTCGGGAAAAGGGATTCGGGAAAATGGTCGGCAACAAATAATTATATTTGCATTGCAATATAAAATCGGTATTTTATTTCAGGTGGTGGCTTCTGCTGGAGCAGTGGCAGTACGTTTCATTCTAAAAAACACACACAACACACGATTCGTTCCAATAATTACCGCAGCGTTAAACAATAAAAGCAAAGACATTCGCCGAGCGTGTTGCGAACATTTGCAACTAATACTTCAAACTTGGCCGACTCAAATATTGCAAAGGCACGTCAACATCTTGCAAGAAGCGATAAAAAAAGGAATCGCCGATTCGGATCCCGACGCTCGATCGTTAGCTAGAAAGTAAAAATTTTTCCTTTTTTTTTGATACTGATTTTTAAATATTGTTTTTTGATGTTTGTACTAATTTGAGATTCACGTTTTCTGATTGTCAATAGAACTTACTGGGCATTCAAAGAACATTTTCCAGACAACGCCGACGCTCTTTTGAACAGCTTAGACGCAACTTACAAACGTTCTCTAATGTCTTCGAGTAACAGCGGGAGTGTCAATAGTTTGAACATTGTTTCAAGAAACATCAGCCCAAGAACGTCTCGACAAGCATTAAGTGCAGCAGGTTAGTTTGCTGTTTTTAGATCCAGTCAATCATTTTTTTACTAATTGACAGGAGAATAGAAAAAGTCATGGCAAGTTACATAAAATTAAAAAATTTTGCGCAGTTGGTAAAAGTGAATAATAAAAAATCAATAATCAACTAAGGCTCAATTCTATTAAATAGTTTAATCAGCATGAAAATTATTCCGAACAATAAAAAGAAAAAAAAATTGAAAAGAGGATGACGTTTGCGAATCTTGTTCCATGCTGCTATCGTGTCATTTCTCATATGAAGGTAGCACGGAAAACTTACACCATGGCGCGTTGAGGCGCACCCCGTCTTTACCAAGGTCTTATCGACAATCTGGAATTCCCATTCTGCAAAGACCTACAGATCATTACTGTAAATTTTTTCACAAAGGCTATTCTTTACGAGCCCTCACTTTGTTTAATTATTCTTATACCCTAGTTTGCGTATTTGTTCAATAGGGACCGCCCATAAAGGACGTCAAGATTTTATGAGGATTTTTGGAATGTCAAATAAAAATTTTTGTCACTTCTGTGAAAGTTGCAAAACACTCTTCATGTTCTTTGGAATGAAATTGTCTGAAATTCTTCTTTTGAATTATGGAAAAAGTTGTAATTGTAAAATGTATTTACAATTTGAAAAATAATACTGGAATTTAGAGACTATGTAAACTAGAATTCGAGAAAGTTTTCGTGAATATAGACATTTTTTACTCGCATGTTTTTTGACTGATGATTTTTTGGATTTACCACAGTTTTTTCAAAATTTCAAATTCGTGAGTTAGAGTAGATAGAGTAGATATAATTGGGAAGTTGCATCAATTTTTTTATTGCTGATATCGTTAGTTTATCAAAAAATATCAGACACTTGTTTTTTTTTTAGTCATATCTCAAAAATTGACGGAAACACATCGTTTCAAAAAGTCTAACAAAGTGACGTCATTTGCGTTATATACGAAATTAAAAATTTACATTGCTTCTAAAAAAGTCGTTTTTCGAAGAAACAAAAAAATAAGTATCGATTTTTTTCGAAAATAATAAACAAATCTTCCCAAATTTGATTTTTTCCCCATGCAACTTCCTAATTGGAGTCACAACTTGAATTATAGTTACACTATAGATAATCATAGTTAAAATCTATAAAATATACCTGTTTTAAAAAATTTTTCGAAAATGAATTCGTCCTTTATGAACGATCCCTTATAAGTAGAGCTACCAGACGTATCTTCTAAAAAAAACAGTGTATTAAAATTATAAATTCAACTAAGATGAAATTCGATACGTCAAAATTATGAGTTTGGAGGTTTAAATTAGCAAAATCCTTAACTTTCTAATCATAATGATGAATTTAATGATTCCCAAACTTTTTCATATGGTAATAAACAGGATTTGAGTTAAAATTTATTTAATGATATTTATTGTTAAGTCTGAAATTGGAATTGGCCTGAAAATTGGGATAATATTTAATTTCTCAAAAATCATAACGTTTAGTAGCACTACGAATAAGTATTCTTCGTATTTTTCAATTTTATTGGACAGACAATACCTGATTTTGCAAACATGACGTTCTACAGCAACAATATCTTTAATCTATTTTTTCACATAAAATTTAAATTTTTATACAACATTTAAGCAATAGATTGTATATGGGTTTTTTACCACGGGAGATTTACCAAAAAAAAAAAATTTTTTTCAATATGATACTCAAAATTTTGGAGAAACAATTTTTTGAAAATCAGCGGTTACAAAAATTTTGTAACTGAAATAATTTTTTGTGTAAAATTACAAAAAAACTACTAATGACAATCACATCTTTAATGTATCAGAAGTTTTAGGAATAATTTATTTTTAATTTTAGGAAACATATTGGTTCGCAAATATTTGTGGCAACCTTGTAGAATGCACTATTTATTACTACACGACTTTTTATTTCTTACTTAGATATTTTAGATATTTACTAAAATTTATATATACAGATATTGGGAATAATTAAGATTAGAAGAAATAGAGAAATGATTTCACGATTCTTTAAACCAGATCGCGTGCATCCTGGGCCAAGATCTAATAGTGCGATTGATCATCAAGCTGTGCAAAGAGCAAACGCGAGAGCAATGTACGCGAATATGAATCGCCAAAAAGCAACTATTCGTAAGTATTCAAATTTATTACGGTGAATTTTTATTTCAGTGTTAAAAAATTTTAATAGTTAATTCAAAATTTCGCATTTCTGAACATGTATTATAAATCTATAAGAGAAATTCATTGAAAATCTTTTTTTTTCAGATGGTAATTATAGCAAATCTTGGGATATGCACTTCTGTAATATAAAATTAGTATTATTTTTTTTAATTTAAAAATTATTTTGAGCAATGTTCACAGTACGTATGCTCAAATGGATTATAATGTGGTAAATTGAGCATATTATTTTTCTTATAGCTCGTACGAGTAAAACACCAGATGTGATAAATAGTCCAGAAAGAATAGCAAGGGCAAGGACAAAAGTCTCGGTTTCTCAGCGTAAGTAATTTTTCAAGTATTTACGAGCGTAAAATTCTGAAGGAAAACTCTGAAATTTATAAAAATTAGAGAGGGTTTGATTGAAAATGTTAAGTCATTTTACGGTAGAACTGAACCTTGAAAAATATTGAATTCATAGATTCACAAAATTTTATTACAGTATTATACTATTTTTGAAAACGAATTTTGTAGAGTTGTTCATGATTTTGCAAATAAAAAACATTCTTGATTTTATGTTCAATTTGAAATTCGAATATTTTACAGCTTTGGTCTCCCAAATTAGAAAAAAAAAAATACTGGATAGTTTTGCAATCAGGAAATGGAATCTCATACTTTCCGAGATATTATTGGGACGTACTAATATTTATAATTGCTCATTATCGGTACAGCAAGTAGTAGATCTGGTTCGCCGTCGTCAAGATTTAGTTACTCGACGTATCATCGCGAAGGTGATTCCTTGGGTAGGCCCAGGAAGTTGTTTGCTACTGGGCAAGGAATAAGAAGCACGGGAAATAGTCGTGAACCTAGTCCTCAGCGATATGGAATTGACAGAAGTTTTGGGAGCAAATTTAGGTTTGTTGGATCGCTTATAAAAGATTTTTTATTATTTAGTATCTTGTTTTAATGCATCTGAATATTTTTTGGTAAAATTGAAAATTATATATGTACATTGAATCGAAAATCGACGTACAGAGAAAATAAAATTACTATTACTACAAATTACTACATTCAATTGTTGCATCCAATTCCAATGCATCCACTTGAGTTGCATTCAATTGTTGCATCCAATTCCAATGTATCCACTTGAGTTGCATCCAATTCTAATGCATCCACTTGAGTTGCATTCAATTGTTGCATCCAATTCCAATGCATTTACTTGAGTTGCATTCAATTGTTGCATCCAATTCCAATGTATCCACTTGAGTTGCATTTAATTGTTGCATCTTTTCCGTTGCATCCACTTCCGTTGCATTCAATTGTTGCATCCACTTGAGTTGCATTCAATTTCGTTGCAAATCTATCAAACCATGAGAAAAGACGTGGTCCTACATCAAAATTCAATTTTTTTTTATTGCTCTTCTAATCATTTCACGTTAGATCTGACAACATTTTTGCATGACGCTTTTTACGCTGGACCTATTATTGTTGAAAAGCAGTAATTGTGAAAGCTTCAATAGAGAATCATGATCATTTTGCAGAGGTAGAAATATGCATATGTCACCGACGGATCGACCACCATCTCAGCCTGTGATGGCGCAAAAAATGCTCCAGCAGTCGCGCGAAGCGGAATCAGCGTTGGCCGATGCCCTCACTTTTGACAGCATCGACAGTTACACCAAAGTCTTGAAAGGAAAAGATCACAACAGCGATGACAGTGAAACCAGTAGTATTTGCTCTGAACGAAGCCATGAAAGTTATCGACGTCAGAGTGATGTGAGTACATAACAAATATTACATGTTTACGTTATTGTTCAGTCTTTTTGAAATGGTAATATCTCGAAACAATTGTTGTGTTGTTCGAATTCGTACTTTCTGGAGTGAAATAGTGCAGAGTTCGGGTTATATCGCAAAATTGAAGAATTTTATTTATTGATTTTGTATCTAAAATGTTTAATAATAAAAAACTGAGGTTTTCTTTACTATTAAATAAATTTTGACTCTATCAAATGAATAAGTCAGAATACTTCCGAACATACACGAATGTCACAGAATGTCATCCTCGAACATACCCGAACACTTCCGAACCTACCTGAATATTTCCGAACATATTCGAACATACCTAAATGTCGCAAAATGTCATACTCGAACATACCCTAACAATTCCGATCATACTGGAGCACTTCCGAACATAAATAAGAAAAATTACGAGTTTTTCTAAATATACATGTTAAGCTTATACGTTCATCTACACCGAGAGTCACATTTTTAGATCGAATATTTGACAAATATTCAGCAATTTCTGAAAGTTGAATTTTTTCATTTTGGAATTTTCAAAAATCGTAATCCGTGAATGTCACGTATCACAATAAAATGAAAAAAAAAACACGAAAAAATAATAAAATATTTAACTTTTGTTTGTTCTGTGTTTTTATTTCTTGTGTGGACCGTGTTTTCATTTTGGACATATGATCAATTTGAATTCTTCACCACTTACTTGAACCTCTACTTTTTTAGTCATATTCTTGGAGCGGCTCGCAACCAAAATTACATCGAGAATCGACGGATCAGCCTATCCCCAAGGTTTATTCCATTTGACTAAAAACAACTATGAATTCATTTTCACGTATCATGAGTTTTGCTCAAACAAAATGTTATCTGTGAATCAGAAAGTTTAAAAACTTGATCAGTTCAAAAAACTACTTTAAAGTAGCTAAGAACTTCACAACTCAAAATTTGTAAGTGTAAAACTACACGTAAGTACACTACAAAATTCGTAAATAGTTAAATGTGTTAATTTTTGACGCGAAAATTGATACACACTTTATTAAAATAACAATTATAAACAATACATACAAACTTTCTCATACATTCTAACATGTTTTCATTAGCTTAGTTCCAAATTATCTTTCCAAACAGATGAGCTTAATCGCAACATTGAAAACAATGTTTATCCTGCAGGATATCAAAGAAATCATTGAAAACTGCACGAGGCAAAATTGGAATGACAGAAAAGACGGCCTCTCTTGGCTCCGTACTTACCTGAAAAATGGAAACATTCTTAGCGATTCGGATCTTCGAAAAATTACAGACATATTCACCAAAATGTTCATGGACTCGCATACGAAGGTTTTCAGTTTGTTTTTGGACACTTTGAACGACCTTATAACGACCCACAATGAATACCTCGAGGATTGGCTTTACGTTTTGTGCACCAGGCTTCTCAACAAACAAGGCGGAGATGTGCTCAATTCCATTAAGAAAAAAATTGATACAACGTTGGATATAGTTCGGTAAGTTTGGATTTTCTTCCAATTTTGAAAAAAAGAAATTTGAAATATTCTGGAATTTTGTTATTGTTTATTTGCTAATAGATTGCACTTTCCTGGGAAACAATTGTTACCCGTGGTAATGCGATTCATAACGGATCCTGCTCAAACGCCGAACACAAGGGTGAAAATTACGGCAGCGAATTTCGTAGCGGTAATCGCCGAAACGTCTGATCCCTCGTCGTTGAACAGCACCACGGATCCCTCCGCGTTGAACAGTACCGCGGTTTCCGCCTTGGCGAAACTTATAGATTGGATAAACGACCCGAAAAGTATGGACGTGCGACGTGCTGCCCAAAATGCGGTTATGGCTTTGTACAATTTGAATCCGTCGAAAGTCACAATGTCCATCACAGAGTTGCCAAAGTCTTATCAGGTAAGATTTTAATGTGGTACATGTCATTCACTGATTATGATTTTTGAAAGTTCCAAAATTTTAAAAATGCAATCTTTAAAAATTGCTGACTATTTGTGAAATATTCGATCTAAAAATGTGACACTCAGTGTAAATGAACATGTATATTTTATAAAAACACGTATTTTTTATTATTTATGTTCGGAAGTGTTCAGGTATGTTCAAATATGACATTTTGTGACATTCGGGTATTTTCGCAAGTGTTCGGATATGTTTGGGTATGTTCGGAAGTGTTCGGAAGTGTTCGAGTATGATATTCTGTGACGTTCGGGTATGTTCGGAAATATTCGGGTAAATTCGGAAGTATTAGGGTATGTTCTTAACCCAACCTAACCATGTTGAGTTAGATTTTTTATTTTATTATTATAAAATGGTAAGTTGAATAGTTTATGAGTTATGAGAAATTTTATGGTCGTTGAATGACTCATAGACATTTTTTAAATTATTTCAAAACCTATGTGACTGGAAAAAAATTAAATTAATTCAATTAGAAACGTGTATTTATATTTTTCCGCTGAGGGATGATATTCAAAATTTGGCCATGTTCGTAATGAGAATAAAAACCTAACCTAAAACCTGTTATACTAACTTTTATTCAGAGAGAAATTTTTCCAACTGCTTGAGTTATTTCGTTACAATGAAAAAATATTGTAATGCTTGGAAAAATGTTCTGTATTCTAGAACATGAATTATTTTTTTCAGGAAAAGGTTATGCCTCTAGTACAAAATCAAGTTAGAAAATCCTCGACATCGAGTCATCCTAGTACTCCTGGAACGCCACCTCCGCGAGCACAACAATCTCCAGCTCGAACCAAAATCAAAATGGAATGTAAACAAGAAATTGACGGGAACGAAGATAATTTAAATCCGGAAGAGTTTTACAAGTACATTTTTTCATGCGTTTATTAGTTTTAGCTTATTACAAAAGGTCAATTTCATGGTTTCTGTTCATTAGAAAATAATCATGCGTGTGTATGAAATATATATTATAACTGTGAATGTGCGTTGAATTCAATTTTCTGAAATGGAATATGGACGTCAGAAAATCATATGTTTTATGGTGATTTGTATGTTTTTTTGTTTTGTTTCTGTTTCTAGATCGTTACGTCGAACAACCGCAGAGATACAAAACTACGAATTTGAAAGGCTTGAAAGAGCGACAACAAGTAAAGATAGTGGTATCAGTAATATGGCTGACGTGGAAGAACGAATGGAAAATTTGACTTTAACAAATTCGGTGAGTTTTAGTCAGAGATTATAAAGCACGGGAAAATTAACCTTAGATTTCAACGAGTACATTTGATCAACTTGTAAAGTTTTTTTTTTACAGAATTAAATTTTTATTTCCGATGTTTAAAGTTTCATGGTTTTTGCATTCAGTACAACTATCAAATTAAAGGGCATTCCAGAGTTTGAATTGAAATGATTGATAGTGATCTTGATTATGACTTTTTTTGTTGTAAAAGGGCCGTTCATCGTCAGTATCATCCCCGACGCAGCGCACCATAAGAGTAGAAAATATCACACTGAATGGTTCGAATGACACAATAACGGATCTTATTCTACATCAGGAAAATAATGGTTATCAAGCGAATGGTAAAATATAAAACTTTAGGAAAATTTACGTTTAAAAAAAAAGTAGAAACGAAATAATATTTCGTACAGTAGACTCTACGACACTTCACGCTACAACACTTCCCGTTTCTCAATTTCTCCTTCGCTCGCTTGATCCCACTCTCGCAAACGCTCCGCCTCACACTAACATATACAGTCGCAGCCGTTGCGGCAACGCGATACAGGAATCGGCGCTCATGCGCATTTGAATTCGCGCGCCGCCCATAAGTTATGCTGGTTGGGA
>JAPYZL010175378.1:0-10075 GCA_030522825.1 Platygaster orseoliae
GAGTATTGACTTAATTTAGGTTGTGGCCCACAATTCCCCAACAATTTTTACAATCTCAAAAACATTAACTTTTTATTATCCACCAAAATTTTGTGAAAAGAAAAAAAATTAAAAAAAAAAAACAAAACAAAAAACTAACATACAGTAACCTTTTCATATGCAGAATAGAATACCTTTTTAATATTTGAAAAAATTTTTATTTTTGTTCAAGATATCTGGAAAAATAAAAACATTGCCCACAATTCCCAACTTTTCCCTAAGTTTTACAATAATATTGCAGGTTCAACAATATTGTGGCAAGTTTTCTGATTTTTTTTTACTCATCACAATACATAATATCGTACAGTGAAAATTATCATATTGTTTAAATTACAATATGTATGCCAGTTTTCTCTACATAATTTCGAAAAAATTTTATTCTGCGGAATGCAAATTGTACAATATAAATTCCATATTTAACTATACTAGTGCACAGGATTTTATATACGTGTAAAATAAAAATTAAATAAAACACTGTACATTATAATTTACGTTTTTCAGTTCGTATAACATGATGTTTCATATATCAAGAGAAAATATTGTAAAATCAACAACATGTTTACGAATTTTGCAAAAATTGTATTGTATTTTATAATAATAAAGTAAAAAGTACACAAAAATACAGCAAAAAAAAACTCTACAGATTTAAATACTAACAAAACTGTATGCATTTTCTAAAATCTAGATTGGTAGAAACTACTACATGATATTGCCAAAAGTACAAAAAAAAATGTATAGAAAACGCAATATATGTGACAGTTTTTGCAATAAAATATATCTAATGCTTAAATAATGTTTGACAATATTCATTACATAATATGACTAAAACTGCAGTAAATATCTAGCAAAAATTATAATAATAAAAATTATGTTTTTTTCTTAGTGTAGAACTAAAATGTGTAAATGTGTAAAATTTATATTTATTACTAATAAATAAGAGAAATGGGTGAAAATGATTAAAAATGTAGTTTCTAAAATTTTTAATAATTTTTATAGAATTCAGGATTCTTAAATGAACTTATTCAAAAATGAGAAGGATAAAAATTATGAATTTGTAGTTAGGATAACATAGTAAATATTCTATAATATTATTTTCACCCAGTGATTAATGAAAAAAAACTGGAACTTACATAAATGTTAAAAATCTGGAAAATTTCGAACTCGAGAGTTTTAAATTCTAGTAATGTATACAGAAATTCATAGAAATACCAAAAAGTATTTCGAATCATAAACAACTTGAAAAAACACTAATACGTTCTCTGAAAAAAAAAAAAAAATTTTTAATCTGTACTTTAAAACTCCACATCAAGAGAAATAAAAATCGAACAGTTTAAAAAAAGTATAATATTTAACATTCATCAAGTTTGTAAAAACAAAATTTCTGGAGTGATGACCTGACGACCACATCCATATATTATTAATGCATGGAGAGAAATTTTGTGATGACAGCAACCATTGATTTACAATTAGTAAAATATGATCCCATCAAAGTTTTGGGTAATATAACCAAAACTTTAGACATGATAACCAAATTATTGGTTATTGTAACCTATGTATTTAAAAAAAAATTGTACTCAGTATATCCTATTGTAATCAGTCATGAAAATTAAGCATTAGTTGCTATAACAGAAGCATTGGTTGTCATAACCAAAGTTTTGGTTGTGGTAGCCAAAACTTTGGTGGATCAATATTTTACTGAATCAATGGTTGCTGTAACTAATCCGTATCTCTCCGTGTTAAATTCTCTCGTCAAGATATTGATAAGCAATCGTTTGGGAATTCGAAGATTATTATTTTTGAACATATAAGTTTCGCTGAACAACCTGCACATATTTTAAAAAGCAACGAATCATTCACAGTTTCATTTTAAATTTGTTCAAAGGCATATTGTTGGTGGTTCCTCCGGAGGGGAAGCTTGTATAATAGCAGCTGCGGGCTCTACTTGTGGAATAGGCTCGGATATCGGTGGATCGATTCGCATGCCATGCTTTTTCAACGGAATTTTCGGCCACAAACCATCCAGAGGTAAAATTACATGATTGTTGTTCAACTGTTTATGTCATGTTTTAGATTGTTGATAACATACAGCATGTTATCAGTATCATCAACTACAAATATATTAGCTATGCATTTCCTACTCTATTATTATACACTATTTACAGCAGAATTCTGAGAATGGAAATTCAGGAAAAAAAAAGTTTTTGACTGAAATAGACTTTTTGAGTATTTTAAACTCTTAGGATCTTCCTAAAAATGTTACTTTACCATGTTTACTATTTGCAAAATTTTCAGTAATTCAAAAAACAAGATAAAAGTTGAATTTTTTTCGTGCGTAACTTTCAGGAGTTCTTTCGAACGATGGACAGTATCCAAATCCTCACAACGAAGACCAGGACCAGCTCCTCAGTCTTGGGCCTATGTGCAGATATGCACAAGATATGCTGCCCATGATGAGGATAATGGCCGGCAAAAATGTAGGAAAACTTAATTTAGACGCCAACGTGGACATGTCAAAAATCAAGGTAGATTCATGTTATCAAATTTTTTGATCCTTACGATTTCAAAATTCTGGAAATCTTTGAAATACTGAAAATCTGCAGTGTCTAAAAAATCACCAGAATCGAATTCCATTGATAGTTAAATTCTCCCAAATTGTATAACTTTGAAATTCCGAAACTATTTCATCTATGTCCACAGTTATTTTACATGGAAGACGACGGTGGTCAATATTTCGTGAGTCCAGTAGACAGCGAAATCAAGGAAGCCATGCATCGCGTTTTGGCTTATTTCGAAAAAGCGCACAAGGTCAAGGCCAAAAGGCTGCACATCCCGAAAATGAAGAAAAGTTTGGGCTACTGGCTCGCGTGCATGACCTGCACCGATGGCAAAGACTTTTCGTACGAACTGACGAACCGAAAAGGTCATGTGAAAATTTGGTGGGAATTCGTCAAGTGGTTTCTACGTATTGGAAATCACACACTGGTAGCCCTGCTAATGGCAACTTTCGAGAGATTCGGCATCACTTACGGTAGCGAAGTGCACGGAAAACTCATAAAAGAGGGCAGGGAATTGTACCAGGAGTTCAGGGTGAGGTTTGAATTCAATTATGGAAAGTTGAAATGATTTTTTAACGATTATTCTGAATTTTTGATGGTACATACAGGATATCCTTGGAGAAGATGGAGTATTTTTGTACCCGACGCACCCAACTCCGGCGCCGATGCACTATGAACCAACGATAAAGCCTTTTAACTTTTCATACACCGCGTCGATCAATGTTTTGGGTCTGCCTGCCACTGCTTGTCCTTTGGGACTGAACAAAAATGGGCTTCCTATTGGAATCCAGGTGAGATCATATTTTTCGTGAATTTTTTTGGGATGGTATCTATTGTGGATAAATTTTTTATGCATTCTTGACTTTTTGTATAAATTTATTGTACATACAGATTTTTGTGCAGCGGTCGATTGTGCATAATTTTTAAGCGAATTGAAATTATAGCTTGTCCTTCATATGTGACGCGATTTGAGAAAATATACCTTAGGATACAAATCGTTTAGGCTTACTTTTCAATGCCTTTGAGACAGATAATGTGCCTAAACGATCGGTACCCTAAGGTATCTTTTATCAAATCGTGTCAAATATATACAAGAAAATAGTTGCAACAATCGATTAAAAATCTAAATTGCATCTTAACTTAAGATTCTTCAGTGATTTGGTTTTTATAAAAAATGCCAAAACTCTTAAAAGAATTAGAAATTTCTTATAAAAATTCCCTTACTTATAAAGTTGACCTTATAAAATTCTTATAAAAAAATTTTTGTTATGAAAATTATAAAAATATTGTAAGACTCTGTTTATATTTATTATTATGATTTTTTTTTAATTTTATTATTATTATTGTTGTTGTTGTTGTTGTTGTTGTTGTTGTTGTTGTTGTTGTTGTTGTTGTTGTTGTTGTTGTTGTTGTTGTTGTTGTTGTTGTTGTTGTTGTTGTTGTTGTTGTTGTTGTTGTTGTTGTTGTTGTTGTTGTTGTTGTTATTATTATTATTATTATTATTATTATTAATAAAAACCAGTTACACTTTTAAAAAAAAATTTTTTATCTTTTAAAAAAAAAATTATATTAAGTATCATTATATTTTAATGTAAAATATTTCACAAATTTTTAAAAAAAAACTGTATTAAAAGAAAATTAACATATAAAACGACGATTAAAAGAAACTCTGAAAATATAGTCTCTAACTAAAGTGTAAAAATACAAATAACCTGAAAAATTCAGAAAGAATGTTTTTCGAAAATACTAATTGAATAAAAAAATTTCTAATAAATAAATTTGTATAAAAAAATTTCACTTTGCATTATATCACATTAAATAAACATTAAGTCAAAATTTCATGAATTCAAAACACTAAATAATAAAAAAAAGGTATTTTGTCATTTATCAACATAAATTATACTAATTTTGTTGATTTAATTTCTTCATGCATAATTTATACAATTCTCGAAATTCATCTTTAGAAATATAAATTTTTTATAAAGATAATGATAAATAAATATTCAGTGACAAATAAATAATGGAGTTTAAATTTTTCCAGGTCATAAGTGGAATGTATCAGGACCATTTGACCCTCGCCGTAGCCGAAGAACTGGAACGTGGATTTGGAGGATGGGTCGCTCCGCTGATAACAGCATAACTTGAGAAATAGTCTGTAATTTTTTCTAGTTACGCCATGCTTTGAAGAAAAGGAAAAGTCCACAAAACTACGAACAGCGAATTCGTTCAGGAACAATCACAGCAACAAATTGTATCTGGCGTAAACACCATAGATTTCACATTTTTCTACAAATTTTTATTTTTTTTACCAGTATTTTTGTACGCATTTTCGAATAAAAATACACTGAGAATGTGTATCGTCATTATAACGATAATATCATGCTATTAACGATATTATAGCTTGTCATGAGAATCCAGCTGGATCGTGCTATTTACAATATTAGATTGCTACTGCCACGATACGATCGTCACAGTAACGAAATATTTCCCTACTGCAAGTATAAGTATTCTTCGGGTAACAAAACATATTCTTCTCGTCACAATACAGTGTATTGTTGAAGAGTATCGTGCTCATGACTATACCGACTTTTCAGTGTAGCGGATGGAACAAATTCTTTTACAAGCAGTATTTACGAGAATGCTTTCTCTTCGCAGAAAATGTTTTTATTGAATTTCGTTTCATGTAAGACTGAAATCGGAATTGTTGTATATGTAAAATTTATAACAGTTTTTTTATTATGAAATGTAACGTGTGAGCCTAACTATTTTTGGTTTTATAAATGCGGGTCCAGTGTTACGTTCTTGAAAACTTTAATAAATTTATATCGTTAAAAATTATGGTGAGACGCATTTTTATCAGGGATTTATTTTACATGTTGGAAAATGTACTTTGAATTGGATTCTGTGGAATATGAAAGTCAAAAACGACTTTCCGACATTGGAGAAAAATTGGTAGTTGATAAAAAATTACAAATAATAAAATCGTTTCAAAAAATGACAATTTAGTTAATGTAATTCTGTTTTTTTGAATGAGTAAAAGAATTTGGAATATAGGAATAATATTTTTAATGTTTCTTTGAATATTTTAAGTAAGGAGAAAAATTTTTTTTATTATTTCCTGGTAGAATAGTACATGCTTTATCAGTTGAATTTCATTACGAAAAGATAAGATTTCACTTAACACGTGGATTGTTTTTTTCTTTCTTTTTATAATTTGTTTTTATGATTTTCCTTAACAATTTCATTTTTATTATGATAATTTTCATCGTTTTTCATTTCCACAATTAATTATTAAAAATTTCATCCGAATTTCGAAAGGAATTTGAGCCCCTTAAACCCCTCTTCGTCTACGGTCCTGGACCTCGGCTTGAAAAACTTGAATCACTTTGAAACGTTCTGGTGCTGAATCTACACGTAAGTAACTAAAACAATTGTATAATAATATTCAAAATAAAAGAAAATATACCGATACTTCAAATTCTGTCTCTAAGAAACTCCTGTCTTTGATGACTTACCTTTTTTTATGTAAAATATCTTATAAACGGATTTCAGAGGTTTGAAATGACGAATTTTTTACATGAAAACGATATTTTATAGCTATTTTACATTATTGTATTGACAATAACACATGAAAATTCTACTACAGGTCTGTGAACTCGAGAACCCTGTTTGAAATTCAACATGAAAATGTTTTTAATGGTTTTCTTTGCCATTACAATAGTTCTTTTCATCATGGTTACTGATTTAAAAACAGGTATGTATCAAAATTTGGAATTTTTGTAAGACCTTGAATAGGGGATAATTCTGCTAATGTCATTAGCTTAGTTGCGAAAAAATTGTTTTTTAGATGGAACTTGAGTAAAAATGTGTATAAAATAAAAGACCTTAAATACAATGAAAATATGACTATATATTAACTGGTTAGGAGTGAGTTTTTGATTATTACGATATTCAGTATAATCCCAAATTCATGTTTTCCTGCTATGGTTTATTATGATTCTCTGATTTCAGAAATTTTAGTTGACTCATTCTTCAGCTGCTTCGTATTTTTGGTTCTCTAGGTTTCAGATATTTTGTATCCAGGGTGATCCAAACTAAGTTGAACACCCGAAAAACATAGATTCCTTATGAAAATCTAAGACTTTTTTTCCTTTGCCATTTTTCAAAAAACTTAAAATTCAAAAAGTTATTCAAGCCAAAAATTTTAATAATAAATGCCCTCTATCGAAAAGTGGCGGTCAAATTCACCGACCAAACTTTTTCCAAATTTTCTTCACATTTTTCTGAGTAAAAAAGTCCTTTGCCACTTTTTACAAAACTCAAAATCAAAAAAGATATTCGAGTTTGAAATCTGAGAAATTTGATTGGTTGAAACGTTCAACTTAAATATCTTTTCTGATTTTGAGTTTTGTAAAAAGTGGCAAAGGACTTTTTTACTCAGAAAAATGTAAAGAAAATTTGGAAAAAGTTTGGTCCGTGAATTTGATTCACTTGTCGATAGAGGGCATTTATTATTAAAATTTTTGGCTTCAATAGCTTTTTAAATTTTGAGTGTTTTGAAAAATGGCAAAGGACAAAAAGTGTGAGATTTTCATAAGGAATCTATGTTTTTCAGATGTGCAACTTAGTTTGGATCACCCTGTATAATTTTGTTCATTTATTACTCGAATCTAAAATATCTTCTTTGTTGTTTGGGTCAAAAAAATATTTAAGTATGCAACGGTAACCGATATTCAAAATTTACGTATGGAAAATTGAAAGATTTTATACATAAAAAATATAAAATATCTATCTAAATTAATAAATTAAATCATTTTTATTATTGTTTTATTACTATGATTATTACAATTATTTATGATTAAATTAAAGAAATAGATTCTATAGTCATAAATTTTGACGCCAGGAAACATCAGTGAGACATATATTTCAAAATTATTAAATTAATTTTTTCTTCTTTGACCTTTTCATGCGTCACTTCAAAATTCCCATGTCAAGTCCTCACGAAATAATACTTCTTTGAAACCACAAGTTTTTTCTTAACAAAGGTTTTTTCTTTTTCTAATATAATTCAATTCACATATTTATTTCTTGAAAAACTGAAGAATTGGAAATTTCTGGTATTGATTTCGCATAGTTCTTAGCGAAATTTATAACCCTTGTTTAGTGGTAGTAATAAAATATGAACATTTTTTTATAATAAAAATATCACAGTTATCATAACACTGATAACAATTATTTTGTCATTGCATGAATTACGTTACAGATGCTTTAGATTGTTACAAATGCAATGAAAATCTGTATTGCCCGAGAATGCAAGTGAATATTTCGCCTAAAAAATATAGGTGGGTTACTTGCGAAAGTGGTTCTACTAAATGCTACGCATACCGCAATAAATACTTTCCTCGTGAGTATCGAGTCTTCTGATTAATTCTGTTTCTCTAACAAAATTTTATGAAGATTTATGAACGTTTGTCAGTTTTGTAATAAAATGTCTATAACCCAAAAGTCCTTGTAAAATTTTGAAAAGTGTAGGATCAGTTCAAAAGATTTATTTTCAACTCCAAAAAATATAATCTCTCAGTTTTTCAATTTTATCGATTTAAAACAAGTTCTTTCGATTTAACTGCACATCTTGTTTTCAAAAGTTTCAAAATTTATTGACATGAAGTTAAACTTTTTCGTTTCTTAAATAAATATGTTTTTATTTTGAAGGCCTTCTGAATAGATATTTATGCTACAAGGGAGAAAAAGGACGATTCCAACGAGTGCAAAATTGGGCACGAGCGAAGCGAGTGCGCAAGTGCACGAGTTGGAATCATCCTTTTTGTCTCGTGTAGCACACAATATTTTTCCCCATGCATTCGTAAAAAAGGCCACTTTATTTTTATGGAATGCGGGAACAAAAGCCCCTTTTTGGGGTACCCACAAAACCAGCAGGAGTCATAAATAAATCCCTGGAAAACACTCATACATCACAGATCAGGCAACTTTCTACCCTGTGATCCGGGATTTATGAATATTTCCCTAGGGGTTTAATGATAACTCCCGCTGATTTCCGAGTACTCCAAAAAGAGGATTTCGTTCCCGCATTCCATAAAAATAAAGTGGCCATTTCTACACATGCATGGGAAATAGATATTTATGCTACAAGGGAGAAAAAGGATGATTCCAACGGGTGCAAAGTTTGGGCACGAGCGAAGCGAGTGGCAATTGTACGAGTTGGAATAATCCTTTTTGTCTCGTATAGTATACAATATTTTTTCCCATGCATGTGTAAAAGTGGCCACTTCGTTTGTATGGAACGCAGGAACCAAATCCTCTTTTTGTCGTACTCGGAAATCAGCGGGAGTTATGAATAAAACCCTAGGGAAATATTCATAAATCCCGGATCACAGGGAAGAAAGTTGCCTGATCCGTGATTAATGAATGTTTCCCAGGTTTTTTGTAGATATTTCCCGCTGATTTCCGAGTACCCCAAAAAGAGGCTTTTGTTCCCGCATTCCATAGAAATAAAGTTGCCTTTTTTACGGATGCATGGGAAAAAAATTAAAGCTGCTTGCTTCGTGTATTTTAATTCAAGAGCTATATACCAAACGAGGCTGTGTGAAATCATTTCTGCATGAAGCTGCATTGAAGTTGAAACATCCTAAAGTCAAAATTTGCGAAGGTGACCGTTGTAACGCTGGAAGAACGTAATCAACGATGAAATTGAATTATAATTAAATCATAGACATACAAGATTGTACATTCATTCATACAGCGAAATTGTAATAAATAAATGCTATGCATAAAACGTGTTATCAATAAATTTGATTCATTTTCTTATCTACAACTGCATTAAAACACATTAATTTACTCTTCGTAAGAAACTGTTTTTCACGAAATTGTTCTTTAACGTTACGCATTCATTTTTTTCGGAATCATGTAATTAAGTACAAACGGCAATATGAACTTTGAAAAAAAGAATTCCCCCCCCCTCCAAAAAAAACCATAGAAATAATCTCAAAATTTTATATTTTTATTATTTGTAAAGCTAAAATTGCACCATTTTTATGCAATAAGAAAACTTTGATAAAAACTCTTATTCCAAAAAAACCCTCTAGTTGTATAAACAATGCAGTTTTATCTGCCAAACTTTTATTTGCTTATCAAAAATATCAATTGTACATTAAAGAAGTAAAAGGCGTGATAAAATAAATTGTAAAGTTTTTGAAATGAATTGAGTAAGAAAAACTTCAATATAAATAAATTTAAAAATTATTTTTAAAGCGCAATAAGATTATCATTCCAGACAATATCTTTTGTAATAAAATGAAAAATTGTAGTTACTTGGATTTCCCTTAAAAAAACCAACGATATGAAATTGTAGGAGCTGTAAGAAATTACGAGGTTTGTTCAAAAAGTATCGCGAATTTTGAATTTTCGCGGGCTACGTATGTTCGATTTTTGATCTTTTGGTGGCGTTATGTTGATACTCATGA
>JAPYZL010175399.1:0-11246 GCA_030522825.1 Platygaster orseoliae
CTCGTTTTTTTTTTTTTTTAGCGACGGCACGATCACCGTCCGGCGACCGTAATATAAAAAAAAAAATTAAACATATCAATTTTGCAAATCTGACACCAGATTCATAATCAGCGCACTTGAAAACCCCGGAAAGCATATGCATCTCTGATACACAGCTTAGAATGACATAAGCTGAAATTGTTCAAGCCGAAAACCTGCATCAGCCTTTATTGTACGCGTACTCTCATTTTTTTGTGATTTTCCCCTCATAGAATAAAAAAATCGACATTTTTACACATTCTTCTACCGTTCTCCATTTGTCCCCTTCATTACACCGTTCTTCGTTTTTTCCTATTAGCGACAGCATCTCCATTTTCACTCTTCATCTTGTGATTTTACGTTTTTCCGGGCACTGGTTTATTCTACATTTTTCCTTTTACACTTTCTCATCTACGTTTTGGCTTTTAGCGTGTCAATATATAAATATTTTTATCCACGTTGCTGACAGGATTTGGTTAGTCATAATTTCTTTCGACATTTGGCGTGCAATGTGGTACGTTTCAGCAAAGTATTTCGAAATATTCTAATCTGCCGAAAATTTCACGGTATTTTACATTAATTACAAGTTCTTGTCTTCAACTCGTAAAAATCGTTGAAAATTTATGAAATCATTTCGAATTTCTATACATATTTAACAACCGTAAGAGTTGTTAAGTTCCAAAGTTCCAAAGTTTTCCGAAATGAAATACAAAAATTTCTTTGTCAGCATCACAATTTTTCCATTCTCGAATAAGACTCTTGAAATCGTATATTTTTCTTCTGGGATTATAACTCCTTTGATCTGGACAATATGGTTTACGTGATGAATTTTCGTGTTTGTTCAAATGTATACCGGAAAATCTTCAAGTCCAAGCAATTGTTCGGTACGCGTCACTTGGTTTTGGAAGTCAAAATTCATATTCTGCCATCGATGAAAATCAATATTCAATTCAGGAAATTATAATAAGTGATTGTTGTACAATTTCTTTCCAGAATACAATTTTCATAAAATATTTTTTGCCATACCATATCTGTTACTAGACATCATAGCAATGATTTACCTTATGTCCGTTTTGGTAAAATTGTTGATTATTCGTCGTAAGGATCTTCGAAATGTAGGAATCAATTTAGAAACTTACGATTGACGTATGTGTTTAAAGCTCATCGCATTTATGGGAGTTGGTTCTTTTGTGAAAGACCTTTTTCCGTTACAATTTGGCAGAAATGCATCACGTTTCACCCAGAAATTCTTGTATGTTTAATGTACTTGATATATTATTTTTTAACTCAGAAACTGAAAATAATCCATAATATTTTAATCAATGTTTCACTTCAGTCTGTGTCGAAGTAATAGATATTTTCAAGATCTTCGAAACGAAATATGAAACATGTATATGTTAGACATGTTTTCTATTTCACTTAATTATGAACATACTTATTTGTTGCAAAAATAAAGCGTCAATCAGCAGGAATGTTTAAACTTTAACCACCAAAGCTCACCTTGTTTTAACGATATGTAATCGATATATCATCCTGTTGGTAGAATAAATCACAAATAATATAATTTTTGTTACTAAATTGAATATATTGAATTTTCCATGTAAACTAACAAATAAAAACAAGTTCTCTGTTTATTTTTTGCATAATAGAGATTTTGGCAATGTAATCTCATTTTAGGTTAGTGTCATTTATAGTTTTAGAGTTGCGAGGTCTTGCTATCTTTGTGATATGTGTATTAATGAACAAACCGGCAAGGAAAATGTTTATTGACAAAGTGTTATGCTGCGAAAAAATCAGGAAACTTCAGTCAAAGTAGAAACTCGGATTGACATAATTCTAACTTGAAATATTCAGGTAACTATGACATTTTATGTTTTATATCAACTTTGTGTAGAAGAATTGAAGTTGTATGAAGGAAATTCTTTCAATTTTTAAAAACATTTGTAAGTGCAAGATGTCTTGAAAAACAGACTGATATCTTCCTTAATTTTAATAAGTCCAGATGTTTTTCATGCAAAAATTCTACTAACGCTAGAAATTTAGTAATACAACCATGATGTACCAAAAAAATAAATGATTTACTTGATCAATTCTCGGTTTAAATTTGAGCTCGTTATAATGATGCTGCTTTCTAAGAAAATTTAAAAATACAAGAATGAAAATATTTGGGGTAATTTTTAATTTATTTTAGGTCACAACAAAAAGACAATGAATCCTCTGTGAATTTCTGTTGATTGAAAGAGTTCTGCAATTCTATTCTTCGTGGAAATATTTATGTAACAAAAATATTGTTGTACTCTGAGAAAAAACACCGAAAAATGTAAAAATCTTCGAAATTGTTTAAAATAAACTACATACTTGAAAAATTTATACAATATGTGTAATAATAACAAATTTGTATCTCCTACTGTACATTGATCAGTTCGGAAAAAATCGATATGCTCAGATAAATTATTACTCATTTGGTTATCAGCAACAAATTTGGTATTCTTTATTTATCTCAGTAGTTGCAGACTTATTCAGTAAAAAAATTTGACAAATGCCAGTAAGTTTCTTAGAGGAAAAAGTCATGATTTGAACTAATATTCTTCGAGGTTGAGAAAAATAAGCAGACTTTTTAAGTGGTATTATCTCGAAGATATCACTAGATCTTTTTTTCTAAACATAAACTGTATTTTTTTTCTGAGTGTTTTTCAGTATCCAGTTGCTTGGAAGATTCAATATGATTAGATAAAAAACCAAGCTTGGGTTTTTGATTAAATATTTCCATGTTCTCTAGCAATCAGTGTAATCGAGTGCTCTTTCCGTAATAAGTCTCTCCAAGTTTCAGTGAATGTTTAGACAAAAAATTGGAATATAAACTATTTTCCTTTTTTCTACTTTTGATATTTATTATAATTGCGTCAGCAAATGCGTATTAGTAGTTTCCAGGAAATTTGTGTCTTCTGATTGACATAGAAATTGACCAAGCTTACAAATTTTTGGAATCAATGACGTGAGTTCTGTTTTTGTGAATGAAATGTAAATTATAATCCACACACAAAAGTTATATCAACTACGAACCTTACTTTTTATGATTCAATGTCGAGATAAATTTCATATAATGTGCAAATTTATTTGTTATTTATTATCAGCTTGGTAATGTTAACTTATCTTTTACAACAGTGTTGAAAATAATAATTCAATGAATTTGGAATAATTATTATACCATTTTCTTATCTCGACTTAACGAAAAACGTTGATATACTTATTTGTTCATTGGTTAACAGATATTCCATGGCGTATCTTACGGAAAATAATCCGAAATCTCAGATTGCCTATGTATACATGATTAAAACAATGAAAACAAGGATTTTATGGAAACGCATTCTCTTCAATTCCGAGAAATTAATTGACTTCATTTGTTTCTTCGTGATGTTCATTATTTATGTTCGTCTTAAACAAAAAAACTGTCACCAACAATTACTGACTTGCTGGTTTCTTATCAATGCAATTTCATATAGCATATGTTTACTTGACTGGTATGACATATTTTTCCCCTCTGCTGACACCATTCCTGGAATCGAGGCGTATGGTAGTGAACTGTGTATTTTAAGGCAAAAGTATTTTGAAACTTTTATTCTCAATTTTTATCGTTTAAAGGAAATAGTATAAGAATCCGAAAATAGTTGTTTATGGTTTAAAATCATTAACCTTTATTTGCAGGATATATGTATGTTTTCTCACTAATCGCTAAGAAGATTTGGATGGTCATAATTTCTTTCGACATTTGGCGTTCGATGTGGTACGTTTCAGAATAGATATTTATGCTACAAGGGAGAAAAAGGATGATTCCAACGAGTGCAATTACGCACTCGCTTCGCTCGTGCCCAAACTTTGCACTCGTTGGAATCATCCTTTTTCTCCCTTGTAGCATAAATGTAGCATAAATATCTATTAAAACATTCTAGTCTGCCAAAAATTTCACGCAATTTTTCTTTGATAACCAGAAATTGCGTAAACCAGAAAAACCGTTGAAAATTCGTAAAATTACTTCGACTATCTTTCTTTACATATTTATATCTTACAACTCTAAGAGGATACGGCGGAATTACAAATAGTATAATTATTTATTCACTAGTGTTGAAAAGATTTTTACGACGATTCTAGGCGTTGTAATTAAATTTGTTGAAAAAATTGTTCCACACTCGTCTAGGACTATATTTTCCCAAACTTATGCAAAATGAAATAGAATAATGTCTTTTCCAGTACCACAATTTTTCCACTGGTGGATAAAAATCTTAAAATCGTATATTTCTCTTCCGGGATTATAACTTCTTTGATGTGGACTTCATACGTTATTATAATACAAAATACCGTTTGTTCAGATTTCGACTCGAATATCAAAGTGATGGAGCAATTGTGTAGCCGTAAGTTGGTTTTAGACTTCGAATTTAAAACTCTGCCATCGATGAAGACCAATGTTCAAAAAAAAAAAAATAGTAATAAGTAAATGTACAATTTCTTTTCAGATTACACATTTAGGTACATATTTCATCTCATACCATATCTTTTACTCGACATCATAGCAATGATATACATTATGTCGGTTTTCGTAAAATTGTTCATCATTCGCCGTAAGAATCTTCGAAAAGCAGGAATCAATTTAGAAACATACGATTGGCAAATATGTTTCAAGCTCATCGCATTTATGGGAATTGGTTCTTTTGTTAATGACGTCCGTTGTTTACTGCTTCACAAAAGACCTCAATCACTGTGGATGTATGTTTTATGTAATTCATCCATAATTTTTTAACTCAGAAACTGAAAATAACCAATAGTAATTGAATTATGGTACCTCTTAGCTCTGTGTCATAGTATTATGTATACTTACGAACATCAAAAAGAAATATAAAAAATATTTACATCATACATGTTTCGTATACCACTGAATTATGAAATAACTTACTTATTGCAAAAATGAAGTGTCAATCAACAGGAATGTTTAAACTTTAACTACCAGTACTCGTCTTGTTGTTCGATCGATATTTTATCCCGTTGTTAGAATAAACGAGAAAAGATTTAATTTTCGTTACATATATAGCTATTGAATTTTCTGTGTATACTGACAGATGAAAACATTTTTTTACTTTATTTTTTCACAATACAAGTTTTAATTGTGAAATTCCATTCCAGGCCAGTAATAAATGCGTTTTTGGAGTTGCGAGGTCCTATTATATTTATTATATGTGTATTGATGAACAAACCTGCAAGGAAAACGTTCATTGACAAAGTGTTATGCTGCGTAAAAATCAGGAAACTTGAGCAACAATAAGTAGAAGCTCGGATTTACACGATTCTAACTTAGATTAATCAGGTAACCTCTGACATGCCATGTTTTTTTTATCAATTTTGTGTAGAAGAACTTAACTTGTAGACACATAGTTCTATCCATTTTTGAAAAACTATTTTTCAGCGCAAGACGCCATGAAAAACATGCCTTTTTTCCGACTTTTTCCAAGTTTTTCGTGCAGAAGGTTTACTCACACTGTAAATTTATGATGAATACAACTATGATGTAGAGAAAAACCTGTTTTACTTGATAAATTCGCAGTTTCAATTTGAGCTCGTTATAACGATGCTGCTTTCTAAAAAAATTTTCAATAATGAAAAATATAAAAAAAAAAAATTTTCACATCATTTTTCATTTTTTTCAGGTAACAACAAAAAAACAATGAATTCTCTGTCTATTTCTGTTGAGTAAAGGAGCTCTGCAATTCAGTTCTTCGTGAAAATTCGATGTGAAGAAAATATCGTCATATCTTGAGAAAAATCAACGAAAAATGTATAAATCCTAGTAGTTTTTCAAAATAAACATTATATATAATTATATCATACTAACATGTTTTATAATACTTGAAAAATTCATATGTCATGTGTAATAAAAAGAAATCTCAATCTCCTACTGTAAATCAATCAACTGGGAAAAAATCGATGTGATAAGATAAAATATTACTCTTGTGATTATCAGCAACATATTTGCTATTCTTTATTATTCTTAGTAGTTGGCGACATATTCAGTAGAAAAACGTTACAAACGTCAGTGAATTTATAACAAAAAATTTATCATTTAAACTAATATTCTTCGAGGTTCAGAAAAATTAGCAGACTTTATGAGTTGTATCAACTCGAAGATATCACTAGATCTTTTTTTCTAAACAAAAACGATATTAGATATCACTGTGCAACACAAATTTTGATATCGGAATGTAGAAGCAAAAATCAAATCTACGCTAAATTTAAAGATTCGCGTGTCTCGGGGTTTTGCTAAATTAGGTCGCAAAAACGACTAATTCAACAATTTGTTTCATCTTTTCTCTCTTTTCAGCACATTGCTCGAATAGGCGTGTCCTTCTCGCACCTTAAAGTTCAAATGGAAAGCTTTATTGACCTAATATCTTGAAACCCTGAGACACGTGTGTCTTAAAATTCAGTGTATATTACATTTTCGCTTTTATTTTCTGATATCAAAATTGTTACCTGGAATTTGTCGCACAGTGTATCAGAGTGTTTCCTAGTATTGGAAAGCTTAGAATAATTCAATATGATTAGATAAAAATCTAAACTCGAGGTTACGATCATACACTTTCATGTTCTCTAGCATTCAGTGTAATTGAGTGCTCTTTCGGTAATAAGTATCTCCAAGTGTCAGTAAATGTTTCGACTGAAAATTGTGATAGAAAATTTTTTTTTCAAAGGGCCTAGCCGGGTTTCCATGTGAAATCGGCCCCCAGCCCGAATGAAACATCGTATTAATTTTTTAAAAGCATTACGTTGGAGATTGTTTTTTGCAAAGTTTCAAACCGATAGGCGCCATCTTTGATGAGTTATAGTCGATTATGTGGATTTTGAATTTTTCGTTTTTTAGCTAAACTAATGGTCAGAAAAGTTTGAAAAAATTCCCCGTGCTTCTTTATATCAAAATACATCTCTGTGAATTTTTTGGGAATTTCCTAGCGAAAAATTCACTTTGCGAAAAATTGCGAAAATTTTTGCATGCAAATTTTTTACAATAAAACAGAGGTACCAAGCTGAGTTTTTTACTGATGATTACTCTTATGAAGATATATATTGTAAAATTTTTTCATATTTTCAGACTATGTGGGAGGTACTTAAAAAAAATGGCGAATGCTAAATTCGGAGTTTTCAGTGGTATCTGTCGTGGAGATATCATTTTTTGCTAATTTTTTCTTTCGATCTAATATGTAATACATAAGAGTTTAAAAAATTTTCTATGATATAACACTTTTTTGCTCAATCATATGTTTTGTTATAATAAAATGAATAGCCTACTCAACTTTGTACGTCAAACTTGCTTCACAACCAAATGAGGTTTCATACTTGCTTCACAACCAAATGAGGTTTCATATTAACTACTTTTTCGCAAAATTTCATTAACTATTTATCGAATATTTAATGCGGAATCTACGTGAAAAGTTTTCCATTAAATTTAGCATGATACTGTTTAAGACAAAACTTTTTAAGAAAAGCCGCCAAATTTTATCAGTGCAGCACACTATTTTATGATGTACCTGGCAACATTTTCACATCAAACTTTTTCACAATAAAAATTAAGTATAAAACAAATTCCACCTACTACATCAACAAGTTGATAACAAGTTATTACGGAAAATACATGCATATTGTCGTATCGCAAGTTTTCTGAATAACGAATTTGGTAAGCGCTTGACTTCTGACAAAGAACTCGATGAAAAAATTCTAACTGAAATAAAATTAAAATCTCGCGGAGATAATTTATTAATGCAGAAGGTTGAAAAAGAACATTGAAGCAGACGAAAAGTTCCATTCCAAAAATAGAGTTCTTCCGATGTAATGGACTTTTCTGAGATGACCGAAAACGATTTAAAAAATTTTTTTACGGGTACTTATCAATTGAGTCAAGCGGTTTCCTACTTGGCCGAAATTGGACGCTGAAAACGATATCGCGATAAATTATATTAAAAAAAGTCCGAACATTTTCCGAACAAACTGAAAATCAAAAAAGATTGAAAGGGTTGAAAGTTTTAACCAATCAGATTTTTCAGATTTAAAACTCAAATATCTTTTTTGATTTTTAGTTTTTTGAAAAACTGCAAAGGACTTTTCTACTCAGAAAAATATGCAGAAAATTTCGGTAAATTTTGGTCCGTGGTTTTTATCCCCATTTATCGAAAAAGCGCGTTTATTGGTTAACTTTAACACTCGAATATCTTTGTTGATTTTGAGTTTTAGGAAAAATGGCTAAGGAACTTTCGTCTTAGAATTTTGCGAGGATTCTTAGTTTTACAGCTGCTCAACTTACCCTGTGACACCCTGTATATTACTTATTATATGCCAGATATCTTTCAAAAATTGTCAGACCAGCAGAAATACATAGTAAGTTGTTTATGACTGCAAACGTAGCAGCTGTGATAAATGTAGATAGCGATGATGACTAGAAATATGTCATTCTATATTGTTCAATACTTTTCATGAATTTTTAAACATAAATAAAAATTGGTAAAAATGGGTTAATGTCGACGTTTAAAATTAATTTTTATTGTGAAAAAGTTTGTTGTGAAAATGTTGCCAGGTACATCATAAAATAGTGTTGTACTGATAATATTGTGTATAAATATAAATACATCAGAAAAACTGTTTTTTTTTTGTAAGACTTATTGCGAGTTATAAAGCGGCTTTTCTTAAAAAGTTTTGTCTTGAACAGTATCACGCTAAATTTTATGGAAAACTTTTCACGTAGATTCCGCATTGAATATTCGATAAATAGTTAATGAAATTTTCCGAAAAAGTAGTTAATATGAAACCTCATTTGGTTGTGAAGCAAGTTTGACGTACAGGCTATTCATTTTATTATAACAAAACATATGATTAAGCAAAAAAGTGTTTAATCTAGAAAATTTTTTGAATTCTTATGTATCACATATTAGATCGAAAGAAAAAATTAGCAAAAAATGATATCTCAACGACAGATACCACTGAAAACTCCGATTTTAGCATTCGCCATTTTTTTTTAGTACCTTCCACATAGTCTAAAAATATGAAAAAATTTTACAATATATATCTTCATAAGAGTAATCATCAGTAAAAAACTCAGCTTGGTAACTCTATTTTATTGCGAATAATTTGCATGCAAAAATTTTCGCAATTTTTCGCAAAGTGAATTTTTCGCTAGGAAATTCCCAAAAAATTCACAGAGGTGTATTTTGATATAAAGAAGCACGGGGAATTTTTTCAAACTTTTCTGACCATTAGTTTAGCTAAAAAACGAAAAAATCAAAATCCACATAATCGACTATAACTCATCAAAGATGACGCCTATCGGTTTGAAACTTTGCAAAAACAATCTCCAACGTAATGCTTTTAAAAAATTAATACGACGTTTCATTCGGGCTGGGGGCCGATTTCACATGGAAACCCGGCTAGGCTCTTTGTTGCAATCGTGTCAGCATTTTCGTATACGTTGGTACTCAGTAAATATGTTGAGTGATTGAAGTAGAAATTGACCGAAAATACAACTTTCTGGAATCAATGACGTGAGTTCATATTGCGAATAGAATGTAAATTATTATCCATCACAAAAGTTATCTTAGCTACAAACTTTACTTTTTTTTCTCACTAATGAGATAATTTCTACATGATGTGTAAAGAATTTTTTCTTTATTTTCATCTTGGATTTGGTGATTTACCTTTACAACAGTGTTGAGAATAATGATATAATGAATTCAAAACAATTATAACTCAAAAATGAAAAATATACGTATAAAAATGTTGAAATTATTTTTGATTTTTTTTAGGTTACGAAATGAAGACCATGAATTCTTTGTGGATTTCTGTTGAATGAAAGAGTTCTGTAATTCTGTTCTTCGTATTGAAATACACGTGAAGAAAATATCGTCATATCCTGACAGAAATTATCGGAAAATATTGAAGTTCTTGTTATTTTTCGAAATGAACTATATACTCAATTACATTATACGAACATAGTTTTTAGTACTTAAAAAATTCACATAATATGTCTCATAATTTTTACCTCCAACTGTATATCGATTAGCTGAGAAGAAATCGATATGATGAGATAAAATTTTACTCTTGTGTTTATCAGCAACTGATATGCTATTGCTTATTTATCTCAGTAGTTATATAAGTTGTAACCATTAAATTTGTGTGTAATGAATGACAAAGATATTGACTAAAAATATAACTTTTTGGAATCAATGACATAAGTTCATTTTTGAACAAAAATGTTAATTATTATCCATACACAAATGTTATCTTAACTGCGAGCATCACATTTTATTTTTCAATGTCGAGATGAATTTTATGTGATGTACAAATTTATTTGTTTTTGATCATTATCTTAGATTTGGAAAATCACCTTTTACAACACTGTTAACAAAAGTGATTTAATGAATATTGAGATAACTATAATTTCTTTTGCTTATAATAACTCAACAAAAAACATTGATTTAGTTACTTTATATTTGGTTAACAGATATTCCATGGCGGCCCTAATGAAAAATCATCTGGAATTTTTGTTTGCCTTATGAATTTCTAATACAATGGACGTATGGTCGACAAAAATTCTCCACAATTCCGTGTTCTTTATAAGTTTTATTTGTTTCTTCGTAACGTTCATTTTGTACGTTCGTCTTAAACAAAAACACTTACACCATCAATTACTGAATTCTTGGTTTTTTATCAATAAAGTGCAATACAGCAGATCTCTAATTGATTGGTATTTCATCTATTTCACTTCTGAAGGAATGCGTCCTGGATACGTGACGCTTGGTAACGAAATTTAAATTTTGAAGGGAACCTCGTATTATGTGCTGAAGTTTTTTTTTCAAAGCGAATAATTTTGTAGGAAATGAATAAGTGTGGACAGTTATATAAAGAAAATGTTTAGTATAATTTTCACTGTTAAATTAATGTAATAACGACTGTCAAACTGTTGAAAACAAATTTGTTTTTATGTATTAATGGGAATTACAAAATTTTTTTTTCCCATGCATCCGTAAAAAAGGTCACTTTATTTCTATGGAATGCGGGAACAAAAGCCTCTTTTTGGGATACTAGGAAATCAGCAGGAACTATCAACAAAAACCCTGGGAAACATTCATTAATCACGGATCAGGCAACTTTCTTCCCTGTGATCCGGGATTTATGAATATTTCCCTAGGGTTTTATTG
>JAPYZL010175428.1:4732-26767 GCA_030522825.1 Platygaster orseoliae
GTTAATTGATGTATTTTCGACTCAAAAAAAAACCAAGGTTCGACGAATGCCATTTAATTCGACGAGGGAACTGAACGTAATGAGAATTGTATCATGCACGACAAAGTTGGACTTTCGCAGGAGCTACTTTAGAGGATTGAGTAACTTTAGAATCAGCTTACAATAATGCAGTAATTAACGTTCAAGTGACTTTATATTCGAGATTAAGGCATTAAGGCAGCTGAGGAAAACCCAAGGAGATTCATTTACATACACTCGATATCCGGTTACAGTTGATTTCACGTGTTTGAGTCGAAAAAAACGCGAGTATCCTCCTGCTGGCGTAGTTTTAATCAAAAGAATTGAAAAAAAGCGTGGAGTAAAAACTTGCAAACGAGCCAAGGCTCTTTCATTTGTTCGGAGATCTCGTAACTTCCGCGCTTGTTCGCAGATGAAAATAAATTTGATTAAGGAGCTAATTATCGCGCGAGCCCAACTTGTAATTGGCTTTCTCTCGAATCAAAGAAATCGCGCTAAGCTCTCACAACAACTTTAACGACCATAAAGTAATTTGCGATTCTTCCCAGCGCCAATGTAAAGCACAAACGTGTATGTGTGAAAGTTTTCGATGCCATTCTTCATATGTTGCGCACGTCGTACGAGGCGGAAGTCGCGCATAAGCAAAGTGCGTAATTTCACATTTCCTCCTGTGCGACTCTGACTGTGAAACATCTTGTGAACAATCAACAACTAGATGTATCGCTGAATGATTGATGCGTCTTGGCACTTGAGAATGGGGAGAGGGAGTATCCCCCTCCACTATTTTACTCCTACACTGATTGTGAAAAAAAAATCTTGCACTTTTGGTAATACATATTTTCGTAGTTTTTTTTTTTATATTAATTCTTGCAATTATATACTCTAGTATGCAAATATCGACAAATTTTTGAAAATTTCATATATTTTGGGAATAATCTATTCTATGTTGATTTTAAGTTTTTTTTATGTATCTCTCGAATCTTCTAATTTTTGCAATATTTATAAGATTTTTCAAAGTTTTTTATATTTTCAGACATTGCCGTATATGCAGATTTTTCAGAAACGCAAATAGAATTCAATAACTTTTAGTATTTTTCACAAGTTGGATGAGTCTAAAGATTTTTTGGTATTTTCATGAATTTCCGTCTTAATTTCTTACAAACTCATTTCCAAGTTTCAAAGTTGTCAAATTCTTGTAGAATTTCGTATATTTCAATTTCTTTCTAAAAATCACTAAGTATTGAACAAAATTTATTTTCCCACGTTTCCTTAAGTCTAGCTATATATTGCATTATAATTTAGTTTCAAAAAAATTCCTTTCGAATTGGAATGATTATTGTTTTAAGTGAGAAAAATCAAAAGTTCTGGACTTGAATTAAATATCGCTAATTATGTGATTAGGTGTTGCTATTTTTATAATTTGTCTATTTTTCGTGAAATAATATTATTGAGAAAATTTTTTTACATATTTTTTTAGTATGAAGGGACTTTGTATTGTTTCTCTCTGTTTTTAGTATTTATGAAAATCAAAAAGATTTTTCAGTATTTTTAAAGCTTTTTATAAACAATTTTTTAAATAATATACTCTAGAATGCAAATATTGACAGATTTTAGATAATTTCATCAATTTTGTAAACAATCAATTTCACGTTAATTTGAAGTATTTTTAATATATTCCTCGAATTTCCTCATTTTTGCAATATTGTTAAGATTTTTTATAGATTTCTAATATTTTTATACATTGCCATTGACGCAGATTTTTCAAAAATCTTATTTTTCCACCAAGTTCAATAACTTTTATTATTTTTCAGAAATTGTGCGACTTGAAAGATTTTCTCGTGTTTTTATGAATTTCTGTCTTAATTTTTTAAAACTTCATTCCCAAGTTTTAGAGTTTTAAGATCCTTAAAGTATTTTCGTAGATATCAGTTACTTTTTTAAAATCACTATTGAACAAAATTTATTTTCCCGCGTTTTCTTACAGGAAAAGTCTGGCTACATACTTATTGTATTATAATTTAGTTTCAGAAAAAATTCCTGTCAAGTTGGGATGATTGTTATTTCGAGATAGAAAAACTACAAATTCTAAACCTAATTTGAATTTTACTCATTTTATGATTCGGTATTATTAGTTTTATTCATTACGTTTTCATTATCTCTTTCGCCTATTTTTCATAAAATAATAATGAAGTTATCTTAGTTTTCTGTGGGCGTTTCAACCCCTAAAAACCTATAAATATTTAAAAACTGCAATATTATCGTAAAAAGTACAATAATATTGCACTTTTTGCAATAAATCTGGCAAAAAGTGCAAGACTTTTTTCTCGGTGTAGTTGATAAAGACGGAGCATGGAAGTAATTTACCTACGTATTATAATTTAGGCATTAAAACGTCGGTCGAAGCGGGTGTTAGTGCGTTCGTGGATCCGTGAAGTTGTGCCCGGTCGCTGACGTCACAGGACACGTCGCTCATGGCCTGAGAATGGCCGGAAGTCGTGAAATGGGATTAACATACGTTGGCAACACATGTATATAAGCTCGCATGCACGCGACCGTTCCGAGGTGATAATTGAATAGATAGCCGGGGCATTGTTTCTTTTCTTTCTTTATCATTGCATTCCACCTTCGTTCTCGCCCGATCTCGGCCGTTCACTTTCACTTGCCATGTGTGATTTCATTGCCTTTTGTTTTGCTTTTCTTTTTCTTCGTTCTCTCTCCATGTAATTATAGTGCTCGGTTACCATTTTGATGCTGTATGAGAGTTATGAGACCATGGTAAGTGGATTGATCGAGTATGGGAAATTGGGTGATGTGTTTTTTGCTGACAACATCATCGTCTGCCAAATCGATTTTGAAAGAAAGTAAATTAATTTCAATTTTTCCACTTCAAATAATCGAATAATACAGTCTTTCGATTTATAAATTATTATTATGTTTAAGTTGAATCGTTACTGCAGATCTACTCGCAGAAACATTTAGCTTTTCAGCGATTTTTTTCCATGTCTTTCATATTATATTTATACTTATTTCTCATTTGTCCAATTTTTATTTTATTCAAATCTTGAGAAGAAATGAAACTTGCAAAAACCCACTCCTACCTACGCCAGCGCGTATTTACTGTAAACGGGAGAGAAGCAATGGCAAGAGAACCCCTGTCCATTTTTGCAGTTTTTGTTCTCGTACATTAGCTCGGTATAATCTTAGGATTAAGATCCTCGTAGGTGTGGAAGATTAAATTACAAGCGAAGCGGCTCAGGATGAGAAGACTCGGGAAAAAACGAAGAGCATGCGACAAGATAAGAATGATCGGGGAGGAAAAGAATGATCCTCCTTCTCTCTCTCTCTCTCTCTCTCTCTCTCTCTCTTCCTCTCCACTTCGCCAATATATGAATGCAAAGTTTTTTTTTCGCTCAAGTAAAAACCTCGTTCAACTCTTTCCCAATTTCATCGGTAATTTTTCATTGGAAAGGAGTCGTCAATTAGTTTTCCCGCGCCAATCGTTGATAAATTAGTCTCGAAAGGTATTCATTTTTCATCAGAGTCGTGTATAAATGCTGCCCTAAGTTTTTTCGTCATTCATTTCATCATTTCATCATCATTTTAAATTTTGAAAATTAAGTGACATCGGAATAAGGTGTTTAAATTTTGGGAAAAGTATCCCCCCACCATTCATGACATATAAAACTTGGAATCCCCAATTTTCATTCAGTCAGGAATTTGTTTTAATTCACCTTTATCTGCGTACAACATCAAACGCATCAATGACGAAAGAAAACTTGAAAAAAGGGCAGAATGTACTTGAGGGATCGCAAAAGGCCGTTATCTCTGAGTGTGACAACGGAATATCGCGTGACCGAGGTTCGATACACTGGCAAAGGAGCCGTGGAATTTCAATAGCGCATAAAAATGAGATGTTTAGATGAAAACAAGGAGATAATGTTGATTAGGGGAGCGAAGAGGGAGAGGGGTGGTCATTTAAATTGTAATTTTCAGTACGTAAACCCTGGATCGCGTGTCCCTAATGTATGCGCATCCCGAGACGTTTCGTGCGCGACAATATATCTATACCTTGTGTAAGTTGCCATTTCTTTCCTCGAGAAAGAACGCGCAAGGTCATTACGGGACGTAGTCGATATTTTCTGGTATCACTATGGAATCACTATGGGACTCTCGGTTTTACACTCATTCAGGATCTGCCAAGGTACGCCATGAGAAGTTTCACTTTCAAAATAATTTACAAACTGTTTGGAAAAGAATATTTAATAATGCTTTGATGTATCAGTAAAAATAGTTATAATATAAATTTTAATTTCAATATAAATAATAATATCAATTCCTAGAAAACAAAGAAAACATTTGTAACGTTTCAAAATACTGACTTATTCATCGATGAACGAAAAATTCTACACTTATAAATTTGAAAATGACTGTTTTATTATTTATTTAATAAAATATCCTAAAACTACTATTTCCAAAGTACGAAATTCTTTCATCCTTAATTCCACAAATAAAGTTTCTTAAACCCTGAACTCTATAATATCACTCCTTTGACATTAGTGATTCTCCCTTTTCAAATGAATACTTGTATCTGCTACTGGGCCTAATTTGGGACTTTATTTATTTTCGCCAAAGCCAAGTTTCATCAGTTGGCCAATCCCAATAATCCTCGAGGTTATTTGGTCGATAAATTCAGACGTCTCGTAAAGACCAAAAAGATTGCGTTTTGCAGGGAGTCACTGCGTTTTTGTGGATGGCAGGCGTAATTAATTATAATAATATAGATGACCTTGGGTTTTTTTTTTAAATAAAAATCAGGCTTTTTGGAGAAAAGTAAGCTGTTTAAAGGAATTGCAATTTTATGTTACTTAATACGTAAAATTGCAAATTCAGAAGAAAAAAGTTTCGGTGTTATCATTGAAACGCATGAATGAAAAATGCGCAATCCTGAACATCATTATTTGTATAACGCAAATATTACCGGAATTTAAAATAATTTACAATTTTTTTGTTTATTTTATAATTCCAAACCAACATGTATTTTTGAATAAACACCTTGCAAAAATTTTTTTTGTCAACATTCTGGCCGTCAATCATATTTTTGAATTTCGAATAATTACAAAATCAAGCTGCATATTGAGTGTAAGATCTAGTACTTTTTACAAAAAAATATAGTTTTGTGGGATCGATATGAAATATAGTAAATTTCATTATGTACAGTAAATAGTATCATTCAAAATATAAAACTATAAAAACTATAAAATTATACTATAAATATACTATAAAATTATGAAATTATAAAACTAATAATGGCGATATTTTACGTTTTCCTTTACTGCATGGTGAAAATAAATTTATTTTTGGGTAAGTGTACTCTAATTTGAAAATAAAAAAAAATTATACTGTACTTTTTTCTGAAATATAGTAATTTTTCTAATATTTTTAGTACAAATTCCTAGGTTTTTCTTCTCAGGGCAGAATTCTCTTTTCTTTCCTGTTTTTGGACCCAACAGAACTATCGTTATTTTATTTTATTTTACATGTTTATGCAAAGTGATAAAAATTCAAAATCGCATTATTTGGATACTTATACAACACTTATAAAGGAAGTAAAGAAAATACTTATGTTTTGTAAAAATCATGATTTTCGAAAAAAAAAATACCAAAAAAAAAAATTATAACTTATACAAAAAATAAAGAAAAATCATTTTTCGAGAGTTAAACACAATTTTTAGAAGAAAATACTATTAAACAATTTGGGTTAATAATTATTAACATTACAATTGATATTAGTTATTTAGTTCATTTAAAGTAATTCAAATCATTTTTTCAATTACTTTGAATAATAATAAAATATCAATAAAGAAAAAAAAGAAAACACTTATATATTGGGAAAAAAACAAACGAACTTGTCAGTAAAATTAACGAAAATTGTTTATATAATTATGTCAAACTGAGAAAAAAATCTGGCACTTTTTACTCAAAAATACAGTAATTGGTGATCAAGCTGAAATACAGTAAATTTTACTAATAACAGTATAGTATTATTCAAAATGTTCGTATTGTAGTCTTTGGCATACATTATAGTAGTTGTATTAGTTGTTTTTAGTGAAATTTATATGTGTATAGTAATAAATATGAAGAAATGTAGAAATTATCATCATGTAAGGTATTTTCCTATATCTTTCATACATAGAACTGTTATTTACTGCATTAAAAAATAAAATATGATTTGTGTTTTTCAGTATGTATCAACTTATAATTGCAATATTAGACATTTTACTATACCTCACAGTTGAAATAAATATATATATATATGGCTAAATGTACTAAAATACATAAAAAAATTGAAGTCATTTTGTAAATTTTCCTATAATATTGATTTTTACAATATTTATAATATAAATTACTTGTTTTGTTTCTTAATGTAAAATCCACTTTTTTTCCTTGGTTTTGAAACAAACAAAACTATTTTCATTTTATTTTATTTCTATTTTTATGCAAAATCATTGAAATTCAAAATTGCAATAACTTTGGATACTCATAAAATACTAAAAAAGGATATAAAGGAAATACTTATGTTTTGTACAAAACAGCATTTTTTAAATAAAAAACTCGTAATCAATTCGGTTTATCCAATTATAAATATTAAATCCATATTTTTTATTTAGTTTATTTAAAATCATTGAAATGATTGAAAAAGAAATTTGAATAAGTATAAATTACTAATGAAGAAAGTAAAGAAAACAGTAATATATTGGAAAAAAGTAACATACTTGTTAGTAAAATTCACGGAAACTGTTTATCTACGTTACACTGAAAGAAAAATATAGTACTTTTTACTAAAGAATATAGTAAAGGGGTGTCAAGCTGAAAGTTAGTGAATTTTACTATATACAGTATAATAATATTTTAAATATTTGCATTGGAATACAGTATAGTAGTTATAGTTTTCTCATTTTAGTATAACTTATATTTGTATAGTAATATTTATGAAAAAATGCAGAAATTATCATCATATGTATAAAATATTAAGAACTGTTGTTTATCAAACTAAAAAATACGCTACGTTTGCTATTTCTTACTTTACATCAACTTGTAATTGCTATTTTTAACGTTTTACTTGAATGCATGTTAAAAATAAACATATTCTTGTCCAAACGCACTATAATATATGAAAATTTAAAATAATATTGTATATTTCCTAAGAACATACGAATTTCCCAAATATTTATAGTACAAATTACCAGGTGTTTTTTTCTCAGTGCAGTTAGAAATAACTCGGAAAGACCTCGATAAAAATCCGCCGAGCGAATGGAAATCCGTACCCGGAATTCCGATCTATTGTCCGATATTGCAAAACAGCTTGTCACGCGAGGTGTAAGGAGCGGTCAAGAAGCGAGGGCTCTTTTCCTGGTGTCACGCTCAGCCCAGCTCGGCCGAGATGAGACGACACGAACACAATAAAACCAAGCATAAGATAATTGGCTGTAAAGTTTCGTAGTGGACCTCCTCCCTCTTACCCCCGCCGTCATCCGGACACGACCAGCCGTAAATATCGCCGAATATTTTATCGGGCGACAATTTTACGGTCATTCTCATTATAATTGAACTCTGACATTTACAGCGAGCCATTCCGACTTTCTTTCAACCGAGAACGTTTTCGTCCTGTGGGAAAACTTTTAACACTGTAAATTCATCTCACATTTTTGAAGTGAAATTGAGGTAAAATAAAGGGGGGGAGGGAGGGTGTAGGCATGTCACGAAATGTATATGTATATACAGTTAGAGTTAGGTCAGGTTAGATAACATAACCTAGAACATACTCGAACAATCCCGAACATGCCCGAACTTACCCGAACAGACACGAATATTTCCGAACATTCCCGAATATAAACGATCACTTTCAATCATAATCCAACACTTTCAAACATATAATTTCAAACAGTAGTTGATGCTTTGTAAATGATGATTTTATTTTTTGTTTCTTATTTAAAAACAATAAAGAGAAAAAATGCCGGATTGTCAACATCGACTTAACATACTTTTTTCGTTGGACGAAGGCACAATCGGGGAGAGAGAAAAGAGGAAAGAAGAAAGTGATTACCAGCAAATACTTGTCCCCGCGCTAACGAGAGTCGTAAGGAGCTCACGAGCCAATGAAAATTTTTTCCAGGTCGCTGAAGAGGGGACTCAGGAAAAGAGCGAACTCTGGGGTAAGATATTAATTAGCGTTTTTTGCGGGATGTTAATTGGCGTATCGCGCGCTTTTCGGAGGTTCTCTGTTCAACGCTTTTACCGATAAATTATGAGCTTCACTCTTCGAACTCATTAAATTCCGTTTGAATCCCTCTCGTCTCAAAATCATTTTGAAGAAAGTTTATTTCAAGAGCCTAATTAAATTTTAGAGCTAGTTAAGGTTTTATAAAAATGAACAAATGGAGAAACATGTGTTACGGTAACTCATTTGCATAAATTAAGGAGTAAATAATTTTCGATTCAATGAATCAAATAAATCTTATTTCATGTGAATCTTATTTCCGGAATCTGAATGTGAAAATTTCTCCACAATACCAAAGTCTTGCAGTAAAATAAAGTGAAATACTTTTAATTACGAATCACAAGAAATTTTTAAAAATTACTAACTCATATAAAAGCTCGAATTTCTTATGATATATGAATAATTTAGTATAAATTAAATAATTGATGTATATTATAAATAGTTAATGATTAAATAAAGAAATAATTATAAATATGATGATTGATTTATAATTAAAACAATCAATAAAATTTTTAAAATTATTTATTTGAACTTGAAAAAATTCGTGATTAAAAATAATTATTATAATACAAAATTATTTTACAGTAACAGAGTCTTAAAATCTGACTTTCATTATATTTCGGTTAAGAACACGTTAGTTTGCGAATGGATGAATAGGCTGACAAATGTTCCTGGAAATAAAAGTTTTGGGAACTGTTAATAAAAAATGCTTTGAGGAGGGAAAAGAAGGGAAGCGAAAAACGATCAGATTGTAAGGGGAGGAATCCTAAGAGACGTTAATCAGCGCTTAAGCCTGAAACCCAGTGCCGGCGGAGCATACGTGAAAATGAGAGGGAAGCCAAGGGAGGGCAGCATCGTTAAATGATCTCATTAGCATATTCTTGGGTGCTTGCCTGAACCATGTGTCAAGCAATACCAATTCGCTCTGCCCGAATAAACCAACATCTCCCAAATAAATCCTAACATCGCTAATGAACCTTTTTACGCGAGCCAAAAAGACGATGGCGACAATAGCCGTAAATGCCCGAGAAATTCATTGCCAACGGTATCAACTTCGCTCTTCTCCAATTTCTACGAGCTTCAATTTTGAGATGTCCAAGGACATTCTTTCGTAGTAGCCGAGTTTGGGACCACGTCAAATAATTGGCCCTGTATTACATTCTTCGCGACTCGAAAGAACTTGGTTCCTTTGCCAGGGCCAAGATTTCGCGAGACCGCAAATGTCGATTTAATTAAAGTAAACTGCTTTCGAAAAAACGAGGGAATAAAAACATAAAAAAACCGGGTCGTTACGCGTTGCCGGAAGGGCTTCAGTAAACTAATTAAGGAACACGATCTTCGAGATTTTGCAGGGTTTTGTTGTAGACAAGCTTTGTTTGTAGAACAGAAAATGTTTCGGAGATAGATAGGTCAATTGTCGGAGTTTTTTTAGAATATCGATTTGTTTCGAACATTGTACAGTTTATTTGCAGTTTATGCTGGGAGAAAAATATGGTATTTTTTAATGCAAAATATAGTAATAGGGAATCGAGATGAAATATAGTGAATTTTACTATGTATAGTATTGCCTTACTCAAAATGTTTTTATTGTAGTCATTGGTATAAGGTATAGTATAGTAATGCTTTAGAAAAAATGTATTTCATTGAAATCAAATTTTTTGAATTTGAAATATAAAAAAAATCCATTTAAAATCTAAAATTCAAACAATGGTACAATTTAAAAACTTGGAAAATTTGTTTTATTATAATCATTTCTAACAATTTTAAAAAATGTAGGATTTCTAGAAAACGTGACGTGATTCATTAGATCGTGAAAATTTTTATGATTTTATGAAACTGCAGAAACTGTGTCATTTTTTCAGAATTGTGCAAAACCAAAAAATTTGTTACTGAGTATAGATTTTCGACGTTTTCGGATTTGAAATAGAAATCTTTGGATTTTTGAAATTTCGGAACATTGAAAGACATTGAAAATTTGAAAGACGATAAACGAATTTCGAACAATCATTGAAAAAATTTTATGATTTTAGGAAATACGTTTAAATGAAATTTCAGGATTGTGGGAAATTCATAAAACTCGAAAAAAAATTTTTTTACAATCAGACAATTTTTCATATTACAATCACTGTCGATAATTTCAAATTTTTATTAATTGTTTCGAGATGATAAAAATCCGTAAATTTCAAAAATTGAAATTTTTAAAACAGTAAGGAATTTTAAAAAATTTGTATAGTGATTAAGTGACTTTCAATGAGTTTTCAAGAATGTATAATATTTTTTTAATTTCATTAATCTACAGGAATTGTGTAATGAACTCGAAAAGTTTGAAAAAATTTTTCAGTAATCTGTAGAATTGTAAAGAATGTTACTTTATTCATGATATTTTGAAAAGTTTGAAAATTGCGTTACACCACAACCGCGTGATACTCTGTTGGAAATTCTCAAAAATGCAAAACTGCTCGATTTCACGAAGATCGTCGATAATTTCGAAAACCCAACGAAAATCTCTGAGATTATCATTATTAATTAAAAAAACTAATAACTTCGGAAATTCTGAAGATTGCCTAAATATAATTGAAAACATTTCAAGAAATTGTAGAATCACTAGAAAGGTAAATTAATTTATAATATCTTAAAAAAATCGGTTACTTCGGAAAATAACAACAAATGTGTCATATTCTTAAAATCACAAAAATCAAAAAAAAGTTTTATCGAACCGAAATCTTAGATAAGTTTGAAAATTCAATTGGAAACTAGAATTTAACAAAATACTTGTGAAAAATCTTGACATTTTTATAAAACTACAATTCAACAATTTTTTCTTTTTCGAAAATATTCGGATTTTTTGTATTCCCAGTGTTTTTTTATTCAGTTAAACTTTTCCGTATGAAAAAAGTATATTATTGCGAGTTTTGGAAATGCCTGTTTTGACGAAACTCGCAATACGATATTTTATTCACGGTATGCTAAGTTTTTACAATAAAGCACAAAACTTTTTACAATAAATTTCCAAAACTTTGCAGCATTTTACGAAAACGCCTTCCTAGTTTTCAAAAATTCTCATTCATTTCGAGTAAATCACAAATGAAGAAAACTCTCATATACGCTTCAATATTTCATTATTTTTGCACTGATTGTCAAAATTATGATTATGGTTTTAGTATTGTATATTTTTGCGATTATTGCAAATTATTTAATAGAACCGCCCCTTTTTTCCAGACTTTATACAAGTTTTAAGCCATTGATATCATCACTAGAGTGAGTAAAAATATGTAATAAAAAGGGAGTTTTTACTGCATAAATATGCACGAAAAAAAAATATAATAAAGAAATGTAAAAAATTCAAGAATAATTAATCTGGAAGTTTATTAATTTGCTTGTAGATAAATATAAAATACAACTGAATTATATGTGTGAACTTGTGAATAAACATGTGGGCGATATACTAATTTGTGACATGAATATCAAATATATTCAATATGAAAGAAATATTCAAAATAAGCATGATACATGCAAATGCATATAAACACTCCCTCTAGTTATTACTTAAAAACACCTCCACCTTACGACATCAATAGAAAAAAAAAACTTGTCATAAACTAGAAATGTGCAGTTGATGTTGTCAAAATACACCTCAACCATGTGTACGCAAAAAGCTCGACTGTTGACGTTGCCGCTCGGAAATTCTATAATGTCCTCACTCTTTGCCATCTCGCGGGGGGCCTTTATTTAAAATTGATTCATGCAAATTGTCGCTGCACGAGCAATTAACAATTCCTTGTAGACTGGGCGCGTTATATAGCTCTTTGGAAGAAGAGGAAAGATGTAGTGATGGGGTTGAAAGAGGGTCTTCCAGGGGCTGGGGGGAGGGGGGTTAGTGCAGGGTGACAAGGAGAGGATGAAAACGACGACGAGGGTTGAAACGGTCTGTAGCGGCACATAGCTGAGCTGATGAAGGACGAAACACAGAGAATGCGCGATGCTCCGAGAAAATGGAATTAATTTGCTAGGATTAAATCCGCCTAGCTTCGTCGTACGGAGATGTTTCCAGCGCGCGCGTGCGTGTGTGGAAACAAAGATACCATTTATATGGTGCAAAGAGCTTTTTCCCACAACACTGTGAAAATTTGGAAAACCGGAAGGAGGAGTAAAATAGATAAAAGCAAGTTTTTGAAATGGTTATAGGATTTTTTTATGGTGAAAAAAAAATGTACAGTGGAAATACATCGAAAAACTGAAAATCACAACGATTTTGAATGGATTTCTGAACCGAGTATTTGATATTCTAGGTTTTTTTTAATAAGTATGTAAAGTATAAAGAAATTAATGATTTGATGAAATAATTCAAATGAATGCAGTCAACAATTTTCTAAAAATTTATAACTGTTTTCAGAATGTAAATGGAAGAGTTATGAATTTTTTAAAAAGGATTTCGGCAAATTGAGTTTGATAAAGAATCTTTTGCTTTCCGATACAGAATTTTGAGATGCAGATTTTAAAAACAGTCGATTCCAAAATATAAAATACCGAAATCTTTGAGTTTCAAATTTTAAATCCCTAAATCGTTTATGCTTAAAAATGTGAACTCTGATATCAATAAAAAAATAGGTATATTTAGAATTATTCATTCCAAAGTGAAGAGTTGGAAAGTTCTTTATTTCGAAAACTTATAGTGTTCTGAAACTCTGTTCTACACTTTAATCAATGAAACGTAGCGTTTAGAATTTAAAAACAAGTATTCGATATTATTGTGAAACAAGAAAATTTGAAGTTTTTATTTTCTAAAATCCTAGAGCTCTCCGTTTTCTAGTCTGAAATTTAAGCATGTCCCGTTCATCGAAGTAGATATCGCACATTTTGTCACATATAATTAAAAAGTTCATAATGAAAATCAACAAATTCTTGAATTTTATAGTGTTGAGTAAAGAATTTGAGGATTAAAAATCTTAAGTCTACATGCTTTTTTTCAAAACATAAGTATTTGTTCAGTTTCCTTCATTAGAATTTTGTAACTATTCAAAATAATGCGATTTTAAATTTCAATCATTTTGTCATAACATCAAAAATACAATAAATCCAATTAAACTGAGTAAGATTAAAAAATAATAAGAATAGTTTTCTTGGGTTCAAAAACAGAAATTTTGCCCTGGGAAAAAAAACCTGGTAATTTTTACTATGAATGTTGTAAGAATCACTATATTCCAGAAAAATGTACAGTATTATTTTCATGTTCTATATATTAGAGTACATTTACCAAAAAATAAATTTATTTTCAACACGCAGTATAATAAAACGTGAAATATCGCAATTATCAGTTGATATATGGTAAAAATACTCAACATATTGTATTTTTCACTTTCATCAATAAAATTTTTCAACATACAATACATGGAAAATTACTTTACATGATCATAATTTCTACTTTTTTTCTTTTTTTTTTCCATAAATAAATAAAAAGATTCAAAATACTAGAAGTATTAGAAAAAAAATTCTAACCTTAGTGACTTTAAAACCACAAAAATAGATTTTCATTACATTGAAAATGTAGGTCTAAAAAATGTTCAACTTTCAAACTTTGAAATTCGTTAAAATAAAAATTATTATAACTAAAATGAAAAATCATCAAATCCCAGAATAAATCCATTTTTGAGGTATTTCAGAAATTCGAAAAAATTTCCGTATTTAATGCTTTTCGTACAATTTTGTTGTATTTTTTAAGTAGTGTTAGAGTTTTTCTGAAATTCTATAATTCACTAGTATGATTTCAGAAATTTGATGCAATAATTTTAAAATTCAAAAATTTCCAGTCGTTAGCATTTTTATTGTTTCACAATTTATTTCTTGGTTTATCATTCAAATTCCTTCATTTCGATGCTCTAGAATCCGAATTTCTCTAAGTTTCCAGCATTTTCAAAAATGTCTGGAAAATGACATCTACTTATATTTTGGATACTGTAAAAATTGGTAATATTTTCGTACTTTTGAAAGTGTTTATATGATTTCGTACAGTGAGAAAAAAACCAAGTAATTTGTACTATAAATATTGGGAAAATTACTATATTCTAGTAAATTATACAATATACTTTCAACTTTATACTTTTTTTTCTATGCAGTATAGTAAAACGTCAAATATCGCAATTCTAAGCTGAAATTTATATAGTAAAAAATACTAAAAATACTGTATTTCGCTCTTTCGTAAATAACAGTTTTTAATGTACAAGATACTTTAGGAAATCACCTTACATGGTCATAATTTCTACATTCTTTTATAATATTACCATACATAAGTTAGTTTTATTATAAACAACTATAACCTACTATAATAAATACCATTGACTACAATACGTATATTTTGAATAATACACACGGAAAAAGCAATATGGTTGTCACAACCTCATAAATAGTAACTTTTGCTCTAACTATTTTTATGGTCAAGACAACCTTATTTGTGGTTAGTGCAACAACATAAAAGTTACTGCAATTTTTGTGAAGCTTGTAGTAGCTTTTAATATGGTTGCACCAACCACAAATGAGGTTGTCTACACTATGAAAATAGTTGTGACAAATGTCACTATTCATGAGGTTATGACAAGCATATTGTTTTTTCCAAGTAACACTATAGGTATATAGGAAAATCTACTATATTCCATCTCGATCCACCATTACTACACGGAAAAACATTATGGTTATCACAACCTCATAATAGTAACGTTTGCCCCAACTATTTTTCTAGTGTCGACAACCTCATTTGTGGTTAGTGCAACCACATTTAAAGATACTACAAACCTCACAAATATTGCAGTAACTTTTAATGTTGTTTACACCATAAAAATAGTTTCGGCAAATATCACTTTTTATGAGGTTGTGACAACCGTGCTGTTTTTTTCGTGTATACTTGTTATTTAAAGGTACTAGATTTTTCTCCGAGTGCTCTTGCACGAGTCGCACGACTTGATAATGACAAAAGCATAGCCCGCGTTTTCAGCGCGTTTCGTAGCCTGAGATATTGATGTTGTTCAACACCGAGTTGCCCATAGTGACAACGATTTCATCGTTAACTATGATGGTGCACGATGGTGTGTACCTGCTCCGCGTTTTAACTATCCCTCCATCTAAATGCGCGCTAATGGACTGCATTAAACAAGGAGGCTAGAAAAGGAAAATGAGAGAGTTGAAGGGTTGCTAACCGAACTAAAGCCTGGAAAAGCTCGTGGACGCGGCAAATTCGCAGGGCACTTAAGGCCTTTTTCGCGTGTTTCTCTTTTTTTTTGTTTTTCTGCAGGGGGTTGAAAGCAAAAGCTTTCCGTTGAAGGGAAAAAAGTGTATACATTGGAGCGAGTCAGATGTGAATCTTGCTCGCTCCAAGAAGGATTGGAGGAGACGTTTGGTCGAGACGGCAGGCCTCATTTCGCGCCTTCTCGCGTGTAAACTCGCCCGATGCGATCACCAAAAGACAAGCTCACAATTAACGACGCGCCACTGCTATGGGGCTGAGTATGAGGCTCGTACTCTCGTGAGAAGGATTCCTAATTAAGAGGGAGCTCCTCGATTGAGCAGTCCCTTGAAGCTCTGATCTCATTAAGGGACTGCCATACCTTTTATTCAAGGCTCTTTCTTTGTGAAAAATTCAAAGGCACCCAAGGATATTGCTTTTCGAGCGTTTCCTAACTTGAAGAAATTTTTGAGTTTTAGAAATAATAAATGAAGCACTGTTTTTTTTTAATATAATGTATAATGACAGTGGTTTATTTATTGTTTTTAACATTTTTTTTCGCATTTTTGGATTGTAGTGAAATAATTTCTAGGTTCATCCGAAAGCGGTTGATTTTATTTTTAGAGATTTGGATGTTTGAAAGTGTGGTTCTTTCAGAAAACTGCAAAAAACTGTAAAAAACCGAGCTTTGGTAGCTGTATATAGATAAAAAATGATACTTTGAAATTTCACGAATTGTTTGAACTTTGTGAATCATTGAGTTTATGTACGATTTTTTAGATTTTTTCCTGTCATGTCTATGTATATTGGAAAACTTGGGATTGTGAGAATATGACATTGAAAAACAACGGTGAAGTATTATTTCATTTCGAAAAATTTCATGAATATTACAAAAATTTTCTAACTTGAGGTAATTTAAAAAATTCCTCACATTCTTTTAAATCAAAATGTTTTCCAAATTCTACATAATTTGAATCAATGTTTTTTATTAATTCTATCATTTATACGTTAGTGATGTTCGGACGGGGGGAGGGGGGGGGGTACGTAATACAGAGAAATTCGATTTTGGATGAGTATGCGCAGTGATGATCATTCACTTCGATCGTTTGTCATTGCCGCGGTATTTTAAACCACGTGCTTATGTCACTACATGGAAAGTAATGCTCAATTAATTTCCGCATAATGTGACGTTTAATTAGTATACCTTGCGCATATACCCATTTACCATGGAACGTAATAACGTTGCTGCACTCACGCTCGGATTTATTTATTGAGTTAGTGTTTGGAGTAGAGTCATGCGTAATTTTCTACGGCTATCCGAGTTCTTTGACGAATCTATTAGTGAATCTCGCGGGATATAAAATTCACTTTTCAAGTGTCGTTTCAGAAATCACGTTATTTCATCTTTTTCTAATCAGTTGCATGTACAGGTTTGAATTTAGAATTCTGAAATGTATTATGTATAAAAAAATGAGTCTACGTCTCTTTTTTGGTGCACATTTGTTGTGCAAATGCAAAGTTTGTCGCTTTATGAAAATTTTGCGCTTACTTTCAGTAAAAGTTAATTTTGTTGAAAAATTCTTATTACAGAGATTCCTTATAAAACGAATTTTACGGTAATGATTTTGTAGACAAAAAATTTGTACGGAAATAACTGGGTTTTTCATAGTACTTATACGTGATAAAATTCCTTTTGAGGATTACATAAAATTCTTCTAGTAGAAGTTGTTAAGTAATCGATAATAGGCACATTCGATTCGGCGCCACTTTACGGGGTACACACACAGTGGGGCTTGATTGCGTAGGTAATGACGAGCATTAATTTGCGCGCGTAATTGTTTACCGGGCTTCTAAATGGGGGCTGGATCAATATTTAATTGGATGCTTGCTAAATGCCAGCCGCGTTGCTCGCGCTGCTGAAATCGGGCTGCACAATGCCGATACCCCGAGACCTCGCGAATGCTCTAATCAATGAGATTCGGCTAATTACCTTGCCTCTGAGTATAAAAAGATTTTCAGGACTATTCATTCGTATTATTTGACTATCTAGGACTAGTTGGAATCCGTAGATTCTTGGGTAAAGTTGTCATTTATCATTGGGAGACAGAACTTTCAAAACGAAAAATCCAATCCAAAACTCAAGACCTACAATAATGATAAGATCGAAAAATTTGTTACGGATTTTTAGAATTTTCTTGTTTTTCAAGTATTGAAATCTGTTTTCTGATCATCTTCATCGTTTTTCAAAGATTATAAGGAATATTGTAAATAATAGAACATTGATTTACATGTAGGTGTATAAACATACGACCTTCATTTGTTGTTTACTTCATTAGTCTAGTAAATTCGTACCGTCATAAAAATTTCATGAAACGTGAGCAACTCCTTTAAGAAAAAATGTCGCGAATCAGAGTCCAGTGAGTTCTATCATCGATATTTAGTGCAATTTGGCGTTTTCTGATTGTTTAATTATTGTTTTAAGGTATTTTATTTCACGTTAATATTATGTTTACATCATATTCTCACGATGTCGTTTATGAAATAATTAAAAAATGTTGTAAAAAAAAATTATTGAAATATATTAAGAGTTGTATCTAACGAAATGTAAAAAAAATATCAATATTTCATAATATTCAAATAGTGATTATTATTTATTGATTTATCCCTGGCGGCAGCTAAAAAACCGCAAAAAACCAAAACTCGGTTTTTTACGGTTTTTTGCGGTTTTCTGAAAAAACCAAACTCTAAAATGTCCTTATCTTGGAAAATTGAATTAACCGAGGTCAGGTAAAACTAAAAATCATTTCATTGTGATAACCAAATGCAAAAAAAATTGAAAAACAACAAATAAAGCACTGTTGTTTATAATATAGTATATAACAATAATGCTTTATTTATTGTTTAGAATTTTTTTTTTACATCTTTGGATTGCAATGGAATGATTTCTAGCTTTACTCGACCTCGGTTGATTTGATTTTCCGAGATATGGACGTTTTAAAGTTTGGTTTTTTAGCTGCCGCCAGGGATAATTATATAAAAAAATTATGAAACGAAATGTATAAAAAAAATGTACGAAAATATATATAAAAAAATAGAAATTATCAAAAATCATTATAAGATACGGTTGATTTTCATATACATATTATAAATCATAACAATAATCAATTATTATTTAAATCTTCATTACATTTTTATAATAAAAATGTGAAATTATTGTTATTAAAATTGATAATCAAAAACTGATGTAGAAAATTCAATGTAAATGCATTTAAAAAATGAATTTAAATCAAAATTATTATCAAATAATAGCAAGATTAATATTAATTTTTATGATGATTGCCATTGTAATAAATATAAAAATCCTTTGTAAATATTTTTTTTTATTCATTGATGATTATTCGAAAAAGGTTATCATTAGAGAATGATGTAAACAAATTATTTGAAATATATTGAAAATATTATTATTCAAAATTTTCATAAAGTAATAATTATCTATATATAAATGTCATTAAAATCATTATAAATAATTCTAAAACTTATTGATGAATTAGTATCATAGAGAAAATTGATGAATTTATATAAAAATTCTTAACGAATTCATGAAATTATTCTAAGTGATGTAAAAAAAACATATCATACAAAATTCTTATCGATTATTATAAATATTGACATGAATATTACGATAAATGGAATAAAAAAATTATATTTACATCTTTGGTTAATATTTATCGTCATAGTGTTTAATTTATGTTTTTAAAAAAATTGTTATTTCAAAATGATGTAAGGAAATTCATAAAAATATACGCATACGTACTAACAAATTATTACTCTTCAAAATTATCGTGAATTATTCATAATATTAATATTAATCTTTTTATGATAAATATTTTTTATCCTAAAAATTAATTACATATTTTTTATATTATGAACGAACATTTGTGAAAATTTTTATCAAACTCTCGATATTATTCAAAATGATAGTAAAAAATGGATATCGCTTAAAATTTTTATAAATAAATGTTAATATTGATATGAATGTTATGACGATTACTATAAATAAATTACTATGAAAATCTTTGGTTAATATTTATTTCAATATTATTTAATTATTATTTTAAAAAATTTCGTTATCAAAGAAGGTGTAAGGAAATTCATGAAAAAATATTTAAAAGTTAATAATGATCAAAACTATTGAAGAATAATAATAATACGATGAAAATGTAAAATTTTTAACAAATATTTATATGAAAATCAATAAAAAGTTGAAATGATATTCTTGATAAATCCCTAAAAAAATTATTAACGAATTCTTCATATTTTTCAAAATAACATGAAAAAATGACACATCATACTCTAAAAAATTGGCGAATCATGTCATTATTTTTAATATTTCATTCATAATAATAATAATTTTTCCATGAATACAAATATTACGCTAAAAAATGATAAGGGTCACTTAATATTAACGAAAAAACCAGTTAGGCTCCTATCAGCGGACTTTTTTCCTCTGTACATTACTCATATTTGATAAAATTACAAGTCATTTGAAATAGAAAATTCATGAAAATTTCATAGATGTATCACAGTCTCTTATGACAACACCTTTGTTAAAGTATTACATTATTATTACTTCTTTTTACCTACAATTACCGTAGGTAAATGGTAACAATTTGTAGTTCGGATTATTTAAGTTTAAGATTATTTACTTTGTATATTGTGTACTTTGGATGTTTTGCACCGTAATCATCACTTTTATAAACAATAATCAATGAAATCCATCAAACTCAACTATCACTTATTTCAATTACTTTTCCCTGCCAAATCAAACCTAAAGAATCATCGCTGATTCCAGCCTTAAATTACACAAAAAGGACTTCTCTTGATTTTCAATCTAAAAAAATACTCAACACAAAAAACACTTCTTCAAAGCACTCTTTGCATCATTGGAAAACGTGGGTCGAAGTGGAAAAAAAACGACCTGGATCCGTGGCGAACTACTTAACTAAATGAATTCAATATCTTGGAATAAATACATTGATAAATCAGCTACTTCGCTAAAAGCTTACTTTACTTTATAGCGAGCTTTCGCGAGCGAACGCAAACAAGCGCAGCCGGCCCGTGCACGAACGCTCGTACACAAGTTTATGCCATTGTGCAAACTAGTGCTCCCGGCTCGCAAAAGAGAGCAAAAGAAAAGCGCCCGGTGAGAACTCGAGGAAAAAGGAAGGAAAAAAAACAAGAGTGAGAGGGAAAGAAAAGGAAAAGGACGAACGAATATGGGAAATCAGATGGAACGAGGAAGTGCAAGAGTAGGTTCTGGTTGTGTTTGGAATTTTTGCGAATTTCGGGTGTTTTCGTGGAATGAAAAATTTTTTTTATTCCAGGAATTTTAAAAACGTTACAAAGTTTCAGTAGTTTTTTAGGAACTTCAAAATTTAAAATAGTTCTTTGAAATTTTAGGGATTGTTTGGACTTTGTGGAAAATTGAGTTTATTTCTGAGTTTTTAGATCTTTTAGTGTTATGTGTATTGGATAATTTGGGATAGTAAAAATTTAATATTGAAAATCTACGTTGAAGTGGTATTCAATTTTTTAAAATTCTCAGAATATTACAAAAATTTTTTAACTTCGGGTAACTCAGGAATTCCTAAAAATCTTGTCAATAAATCGATTTTTAAAGTTTTGTAAATAATTTTAATTTTTTAGAGTTATTTACAATCCTCACAATATTTTCAAGCAAGTTAATTTAATGATATGAAAGTGATCATTGAATTTCTGACATTACATTTCCTTATTTCATGAAATCTTTAAAATTAAAAATGATTCCTGACAGTTTTACAGATTGTTTGAACTTTTTTGGTCATTGAGTTTATTTTCAATTTTTTGGTATTTTTCACTGTCCATATCTTAGAAAATTTAATATTATTATTGAAATTATCGACTTGATCAACGTTCCTTCTACGATGAAATATTATTCAACTCAAAAAATTGTAAGAATATTACATATATATATTTTTTGCAAAACTCTCCGCAAAATACAGTATTTCTTACTCAGAGAGCCTCCGCAAAGTAGCCTTTTGACGTATAGTACTTCTTTACCGGCCTAGGCCGTCAAAATAAACAGCTGTGCAGAGCCGTTTGGTTGTGTAAGTAGCCGTTTTTTTCTTCCTCCTGTTTTTTGGGAGCAAAAAATTTTTTTTCAAAAAATTCATTTCTTTCGAAGGACTATTTTTTCAAAAAATTTTTTTTTCAAAAATTGTTTTTTTTTTTCAAAATACTTTTTTTTCAAAATTTTTTTTTTCTGTCAAAAAAATCTTGTTTTCCGAAAAAACTTTTTTTTTCGGAAAAACTTTTTTTCGAAAATTAAAAAAAAATGATAATTTTTTAAGTATAGTAAACACTTAAAATACTGTATGTACAGTATATTACTTTTTGCAGAGTGTTTTGCAAAAAGTAGAGTGTGCACCTCGGCCATCAAAGTAGGCCCTCGTCGCACAGGCAGAATTTTCAGTACTCGGCATGTACG
>JAPYZL010175459.1:0-15802 GCA_030522825.1 Platygaster orseoliae
TGATTCCAACTCGAGCAATTGCGCACTCGCTTCGCTCGTGCCCAAACTTTGCACTCGTTGGAATCATCCTTTTTCTCCCTTGTAGCATAAATATCTATTTTCAGTATTTGAAGGCTTTCAAAAATGTTTGTATTTTATGTTATTCATACAATTTTGTGGTATTTTCTGCAATTTTTAAATATTTCTTGGAATTCGATGATTCACTTCATTTTATATTTTTTTTTTTAATTTCAATTCTAAAGTTCGATGTTAAAGTTGTAAAATTTACAACGATTTCTAAGTTTTTTAAATTTTTATGGATTTCTAGTATTTTTAAAGGTGTCCAAAAAAATAACCTCTATCTAGATTTTCGATAATTAAAAAATTTTTTGTCTTCCCGTACTTTTTACAGTATTTATAGGATATTGTGAAGTTGTATAGCATTCTTATAGATTTCTAATATTCATAGTTATTTTTAAATAAGTGTTTTTATTAGTCACTGTATCAAAATAACTTTCTAAATTTCTTTTTTCTACGTTATTCTATCTCAACATTTACAATTATGATTCTAGCAAAAACGTGGATTGCTATTTTTTTAAGATTGTAAAATTCAGAATTCTGATTTTTTTTTCAAAGTTTAGAAATGCAAAAAACCATTTGTTGTGTCCTCTAAATTTCAAAAGTACATTTATGATTTTTTACTATTTTCATTTTTTAATTCTTATTTTTATTGATTACTTCATTTTTAAAAATCGTTATTCATAAATCAACGAGTTATTTTGTTATTTTTTGTATTTTCCTTTATTTTGAAGTAATCTAATGTAAAATATTTCTTTTTTTTATATGAAAAAATCAATTAACTAACCTTAATTACAAATAAGAAAATTTTTTGTTCAAAAAATTTCGGCATTGGTAGAAAATTATTCATATTACTATTTTTTTAAATCAATAAATAAAAATATTACTATGTCAATTATATTTTAATGTAAAAAAAATACTACTTTAATGATATTTCAATACATATTATTATTTTAATGATATTTCAATAAATATTACTATTTCAATGATATATTAATAAATATTACTATTTCAATGATATTTGAATAAATATTACTATTTGAATGTTATTTGAATTATTATTATTATTTAAATGATATTTCAATAAATATTACTATTTTCTAAATGCAATGAATATAAATAAGAATTTCAATGAGTTAAAATTGTATACGATAAAATTTTCATCCTTATCAACACCAAAAATCATATACTTGAAACGTTGCTAATGATAAACATTACTTGAGAAATTCACTAAAGCCAGTTTTACCAAGATTTACAGTAACCAAACTCAACAATGTTTTTTCATACTTTTCAAAGACTAGAAATAATCCATTCAATGTTTTAATTATCAATATCATTGATTTTTAAAATTCTTAGACATAAAAAAAACCTCAATCAGTATAAAAAAGTATCTTTTTCATTCTTCGTATTTTCATTTATTATTGTACTCATTATTTTTCATGAGGTAAAAATTTTTTCAATATTTTCAAAGATTCCAAACCAAATATCTTGAAATCTATACTGTATGTCTTTCTAAACAACACTGTTCTGAAATTCAATAAAATTCAACAATATCGATAAATATTGCAGTTGACGAAGAGTCCGGGTCAATAAATCCTCCATCGTTGTCTGAATTGTATCATTACCGTATTGCGATTCGAGCTGCGGCGTTTTCTGGCGTGCATAAACACGCGTAATATGCGAAGTGCGACGTGTGCATTGTGCCGCGTAAGACCCCGTACGTTATATTAACACATTAGGAACGGTTGCGTGCAAAAAGCCAGTAAGCCGCGAGTAACAATGGCCCGTGGGGTCCGCCCACCAGAGCCCAACAGAGGTGCCGAGTGTTATCGCAGCTGAAGAAATGACCACCGGGACACTTATTCTTCTCCGACCATTTCGAGCTTCATTTGCATTTTCATTGACGTGTACTCCCTGAGATCGCAACTCACAATTAACTGCACCTGCAACCCAATGCTATTTATTTGGCTACAGCACATTCACTACTTAAAAAAATATATAAATTCACGACTTCAATTACCTGAAAAATCACTGATGGAAGAATATTACTGGAAAAGTCACTGAAAAGAAATAAGAAAAAAACACTTTTCCACCTAAAATTCAGTTGAATAAACTGAAACTGTAGAGTTTTTTCGTCAGTTGAGACTGCACCCTCGGCGTCATTAACGCCACTCGTCACATGAGCCCACTTTACACTTTCCACTGACGAAAGCATCCACATTTCGAGAATAGAGGACGGCCGTCGAGGGTGGGCCCGCGAGATTCATGTGACGCGACGTGACGTAACGCAACTGAGAAATTGGCAAAGTCCTAAATGAACGCGCCCGGCACAATTTCACGCGTTTACGAGCCCCAACAATAAAAAAAAACTTTTCTTGGCGATGACAATGTAACTAAATTCAAGCAGTGAAACGTTACAAATTATTTTTATCAAATAAATGGATATTGGTATTATAAATTATTTGTGGTCGGTGCAACACATTACAAGTTTTTATGTTGTTGCACTAACCACACATGAGGTTATCTACACCATGAAAATAGTCGGAGCAAATGTTACTATTTCTGATGTATAAAATGAATAGCATAATACTATTTTTGTCAATGAATTTTCTTCGCTGAATTGTCATTGAAAAATTTTTGATTTTTATCAATACATTTTTCGTCGATGAATTTATGAATTTTCGTTGATGAATTTTCATTGCTGAATTTCTATTGGTGAATTTTCATTGCTGTATTTCCATTGCTAAATTTTCATTGCTGTGTTTCCATTGCCGAAATTTAATACTGTATTTCCATTGCTGAATTTCCATTGCCGTATTTCCATTGCTGAATTTTTAATACTGAACTTCCATTACTGAATTTTCATTGCTGTATTTTCATTGATGAATTTTCATTGCTGTATTTCCATTGCTGAATTTTCATTGCTGAATTTACATTGCTGTGTTTCCATTGCTGAAATTGAATAATATTAAATTATTGTAAATGAATTTTCGTTGATAAATTTTTGGTTTTTATGTAACTTTTTGATTTAATATAAATTTTTCGCTGATGAATTGATGAATTTTAGTTAATAAATTTTCATTTCTGAATTGTCATTGGTTTTTCAATTTTTATAAATAAATTTTTCGTTGAGAAAATAATGAATTTTCGTTGACAAATTTTTAATTTTTATATAAATTTTTGATTTTATAAATCAAATGTTGATAAATTTTCGATTTTATATACATTTTTCGTTACTAAATTGATGAATTTGGGTAATGAATTTTCATTGCTGAATTTTCATTGATTTTTGAAATTTTTAGAAATAAATTTTTCGTTGATTTAATAATGAATTTTCGTTTATAAATTTCTTATTTTGAATCATACATTTTTCGTTGTTAAATTGATGAATTTCGGTTATAAAATTTTCATTGCTGAATTGTAATTAATTTTTTAATTTTTATAAATAAATTTTTCGTTGATGAAATAATGAATTTTCGTTGATACATTTTCATTCCTGAATTTTCTCTGAATATTTTTCGATTTTGATAAATAAACTTTTCGTTGATGAATTAATGAATTTTCATTGCTGAATTTCCATTGCTGAATTTTAATTCATCAATTTTCATTTCTGAATTTTCATTGCTCTATTTCCATTGCTGAATTTTCATTGCTGTATTTTCATTGCTGAATTTTCATTGCTGTGTTTTCATTGCAAAAATTGAATACTGTATTTCCATTGCTGAATTTTTAATACTGTATTTCCATTGCTAAATTTTAATTACTGTATTTCCATTGCTGAATTTTCATTGCTTTTGTTGCACAAACCACAAATGAGGTTATCTACACCATGAAAATAGTTGGATCAAATATAATTACTTACGAGGTTGTGACAGCCATATTGTTTTTTTCGTGTACACTTTTGACCTGAATTTCGTTTGGCGATGATCGAAGGCAATATCACGAATTAATCACGCGAGCCATTGTTCGCCATCGCGAGAAAGAAATCTCCAAGATCCGAATCGAGCTTTGACAAGTTTCACGAGCGCGACACACCGTAAACTAGCCGCCTCATAATTACGGACGATCGCAGGAAAAAGAGCCGAGTGTCGAGATAGCTCTCGTCGATTAGACGAATCCACGATTCGCATATTGGAACATAAATCAGCAAGTATAATCGTAGAAATCGACGGGGCATTGTTCGCGGCATTTATTTTTCTCGCCGTCCTTTGACCAATCGTGGGAATAATGCCGGTTTCGTGCCCGAGTTTCTGCCGATTTTTGATTATAGGTGATGATTTTTAAGGGGCAAGAGGGGAGGGAATCGTAACTGCAAATTAAAAAAAGTGGTTATGAACAGTAATTTAATTTTTAAGAATTATTTTAAGTCTTTTTTCTTTTTGGGGGGGGGGGGGGTGGATTGGGAGTAGAAAAAAATGAATTTTTTTTGCAGCAGTAGCTTATTTTTGTTATAATTATGCATAAAATTCTATTTGTAAAATAAAATCCTTTTTGTTTATGTATAATAGGAACAATGCTGGTAATTGTACGTCTTTATCGCGAACTCGCGCAACGCCGCGATTAGATTTCCGTCTAACGATTTCTCGGGGCGACGGTTGAAGCGAGGAGACATTACGAAAATCGACTTTCTGTCTCGTTAGACCGAGTCCAAGCGACACGACACGCTTGTCAATTTGTTTAACTGATTGAGCGAGCGATATTGGAAAAATTTCCAGTCGTGCAAGCTCGAAGAGATAAAAAAAAACGTTTAAGATTCGAAATTCTGTTCGTACACTGCAGAAAAACATTAGACAAGGAATTTTTTGTATTTTTTAAGAATGATAATGATGGAATTTATGTTGATTTTAAGGCATTATGGATTTTTGTGATTATGGTTACTTTTTTGCGTGAATTTAATAGTACACTGAGAAAAATTTTTAGTGAATTTTACCGAACGAGGTTTTTTTATTTTAAGTGAAAATTAAGAATATTGTTCATCTTACTAATTTGGAAAACGATAAGAATTTTTCATATTTTTTCATCAGTGTTCTCGTCAGTGTTTTATAACTGCATTGAAAATTCAAGAAAAAGTTTTGTTGTATTGTTATTCTGAGTGCGAATGTTTTTTTTTTTACAATTTGTTAAGATTTAAAAATTCTACTCGTACACTGCGACAAAATAATAGGCAAGAAATTGTTTGTACTTTGTAAGAATGATAATACTGTAATTGATGTTAATTTTAAGACATTATTGGATTTTTCATAATCATTCTTTTATATTTATAAGACACTTTTCTTGCGTCTCTGAATTTAATAGTACACTGAGAAAAAATATTAGTCAATTTTACTGAACAAGGTTTTATTTTTAGTGAGAATTAAGAATATTGTTCATCCTACTAATTTATAAAACAATTAGAAGTATAATTCATATTTTTTTATCGGTGTTTTAATACTACATTGAAAATGCAAGAAAAAGTTTTGTTGTATTGTAATTCTGAGTGCGAATGTTTTTTTTTTACAATTTGTTAAGATTTGAAATTCTGCTCATACACTGGGAAAAAACATTAGACAAGGAATTTTTTGTATTTCGTAAGAATGATAATAATGGAATTTATGTTGATTTTAAGACATTACAGATTTTTTTTTTTGATTATGGTTTTTTTGCGTGTCAAAATTTGATAGTTCACTGAGAAAAATTTTTAGTGAATTTTACTGAACAAGGTTTTTTATTTTTTGTGAGAATTGAATATATTGTTTATCTTACTGATGTGTTAAATAATTAGAAGAATAATTCATATTTTTTTATTAGTGTTTTATTACTGTATTGAAAATTCAAGAAAAAATTTTGTTGTATTTTGAGTCCGAGTGCGAATGTTTTTTTTTTTACAATTTGTTTTAAAGGTTTAAATAATGGGATTTTGAAGACTTAAATTTTAGCAAATCATCATAAAAATTTTTGATTCTTATCAATAAATTTTTTGTTGATGAATTGATAAATTTTGGTTACTAAATTTTTATTGCTGAACTGTCATTGATTTTTTTTAATTTTTATAAATAAATTTTTCGTCGATGAAATAATGAATTTTTGTTGATGAATTTTCATTGCTGCATTTTCTTTGAATATTTTTTGATTTTGATAAATAAATTTTTCGTTGATGAATTGATGAATGTTCATTGCTGAATGTTCATTGCTGAATTTTAATTGCTGAATTTTCATTCATGGATTTTCATTCATGAATTTTCATTTATGAATTTTCATTCCTGAATTTTTATTGCTGAATTTTCATTGCGGAATTTTCATTGCTGAACTTTTATTGCTGAATTTTCATCACTGAATTTTCATTGCTTAATTTTCATTGATGAAAACTTCCCAAGTATCAGATTCAATTTAAAAAAAAAAACCTATGCTTCTTTTACGTACCTGAAATCACGAAAAATTCATCCAAATTCTCTGCCAATCATCAAGCCTTGCATTTCTAATCTCAATAATCACAAAAAAACCCATTACCAATCAGAACCACATTATTACTCAACCTTCATATAAATTCGTAACATATCACACCCATTCCAATTAATATCACAGTAAGTAACAAACTCTAGCGTGCAATTCAACCTCTTTTACAACATTTTCCAGATTCTTTCATTCCCACTAAAACCTGTCATAAACGTCCAACTTGTCAAATAATGTCACTAGATTGACAGCCTCGGCCAGTTTCACGCATAAACTCCAGGTATCATTGTTACACGTCACTCATGCATACAAATTACTTCAAAACCATTCAACTTAATGACAGCTTCAACATCAAAGCCTAATTCTCTAATTAACAATCGTCAATTTTTCCGCAAAATAATTTACTCGCATAACGAAATTGTTTTGACTTCGGACTACTTTTTCGCGAAGCAATTAAACGCGTATGAAGCAATCCTGAGAAAAAGGGATGGTTTTTGGGACACGGCGATCCGCCTTGGAATAATTGCAGACGCTTTTGACGCGTTTCGAATAACGCGGCGTTTTGCTTGAGAGCGATTTACGGCTTCATTCCGCGGCATCGAAGGCTCTTTTGATATTTCTTTCGTTTTTCTTTTCGCGTGTAATGAGGTTTTTAAACACCGACCTGCAAAAGTCATTACACAAAAATGTTTTTGGAAGTAGAATTATCAATAAAACCATTGAAATCGATTGAAAAAATCATGTTAATGCAATAGCAACATATGGGATAATTAATAACAAAATGTTTGTTTTGTATGATTTCAGGAAGAAGTGAGTACCTCCTTTGGAATTTTTCGTCAACGCCAAACGTGAGCTCTTAAATTTCATAAAATAATGCAGTGATTAATTGATTCTTTTTTAAAAAAGCTGTTTGTTATCACAATCGATTTAATTTGATATTGATAGTATAATTAGCCTTATCTGGAATTTTTCTTTAATTAAAGAGCGAAAAACAATGAACTCATAACGAGACGTTAATGTCGAGTGGCACGAGCTGGACGTGCGTAATTGTCGGATTGCGTTTTCTGAAATTGCACGAAGCGCATTGCTTGAGATTTCAATATCGATACGATGCGAGCCAAGTTGTATACACGGTTGCCACAGGAAAGGGGTATCTTGGCAACATGTGACTTTCACTGCAAAACATATACGGCGAAAACTTTCAAATTATTGGCAGTAGGAATTAATTGAATAAGTTATTGGTAGAAAGCAAAACTCATTCAAGAAAAGGAGTTCAAGGAAAAATTGGTGAAAAAAAATTTATTGAAATGAGGAGAGTACTTATGAATTTCAAATATTGGAAATCGAGTTTTACTGAAAAATATACAAACAAAATTTGAATGTTTTTTTGAATTGTTGGGAAAATAAGTTGATTGAATAATTTATTGCAAGAATGCAGAACACATTGAATACAAGGAATTCATGAAAATACTGTTTTTTGTGAAATTTATAGTAAAATGCGATTATTTAAAAATGTCAAATATTTAGAATCGCTTTATGAGAATCAGAAAAAATATTTTTGAATTTGAGACAATGTCAATACTGAAAAATACATACAAAATGAAAATATTTGAAATAAATATTGAATACTTAAATTAGAAAAACTTAATAGTAAGAATTTTTAAAGCAATTTTCTTGGAACGAATATCTGAAAATTCATGAAATAGTATATAAATACTGCAAAAATACGAAAAATATGTGAAGATACTTTTTTTTCATATATGCTTTCTGAATGTAAAAAATTAAATATATTTTTAGTTTTATAGTGATTGATAGAAATGCATAATAACTGTAGAAAAAATCTTAAATGGTACATATTTGAAAAAAAGTATAAAAATAATAAAAAATCCAGAATTTATCTTTCTCTAAAAATTAAGTTGATTTTTGAAGATCTACAAAAATTAAATTGTAGTCATAGGTTTTCACATGTTAAAATTTATAAACAATATAAAATATACGACATAAAAAATTTAATTTATAGGTATTAAATAAAAAATAAAATTTGGCATAAAATATACCAAAAATATACGAAAAACAATATAAGCACCAACTATCATTTCTTGAAGAATCCATTTTTTGAAAAATCATCCAAAGTGCTAAAGTTAAAAAAAATACTATAGTGACTTCCACATAATTTTCATGTAAATTCTTTGAAACAAAGCAAAATTCATCGAACACAAGAAATAATTGAAAATACTTTCTTCCAAAAAATTTTTCAAATAATTCGAATTTAGAAAAAAGCATTCTTAGAATTAACGGGAATATTGTAAAAAAAATTGTGAAAATTACGGTTTTTACTCTAAATAATAAAAATTGTGAAAACTACAATTTTCATTCTAAATAATAAAAATTGTGAAAATTACAATTTTCATTCTAAATAATAAAAATTGTGAAAATCACGCTTTTCATTCTGAATAAGAAAAATTATGAAAATTATAATTTCCATTCTAAATTATAAAAATTGATGAAAATTACAATGTTCATTCTAAATGATAAAATTGACGAAAATTACAATTTCCATTCTAAATAATAAAAACTATGAAAATCACTATTTTCATTTGAAATCATAAAAATCATGAAGATTACAATTTTCATTTTGAATAATAAAAATGATGAAAATTACAATTTTTCATTCTAAATAATAAAAATTATAAAAATTAGAATTTTGATTCTAAATAATAAAAATTATGAAAATTAGAATTTTCATTCTAAATAATAAAAATTATGAAAATTACAATTTTCATTCACAATAATAAAAATTATAAAACTCACAATTTTTATTCTTAATAATCAAAAGAATGAAAATATGAGAAACAGACATTGAATATAAAGAGCTAATCAAAAATTTTAGACAAATTTTAGCAACACTTATAAATCCTTTCAATTTTCAGTATACAGCCAAAATATGTAAATTACCAAAAGATATTTTTTCCTAAAATAACTATTCAAATGAAAAAAATTCATTACACTTCGAATTCTAGAGCACAAAATTTTGAAAATCCATATAATACTTCATAGACATGTTTTCAATCTATGAAAATATTTTCGAATGCTACAAAGTTGATGAACGCCATGAAAATTTGAAAATTGTAATAATACTAAAAATAAGAAAAATCTTGAATTCCAGTTATAGATTCGAATTTTAGGAAAATATATAAAAATATTTAATGTATATTAGGAATTTCAGCAAATTTCCATTTATACTAAAAATATATTAAAAAACATCCAAAGTACTTAGAATGATTTCAACAATTTCACTTTCAAAAATTTCAAATGAACATTTCCATGTCCCATCTTTTTTCCAATAATTTGACAACGAACTGTATAAATCCAACCGCGAATTATATTATCATAAAAAACAAGTAAATTATCATCTCATACCAACGATTCCATCGATTATCCTCCCTTACTATTCAACTACACTTATCTTATCATTGACATCACATCGATGAAAGACACGCTTTGCTGCCATTAATTAATACGACACGCGATTCCGTAGAACGCGTTTCTCACAGCGCCCGAGGAAACAAATAAAAATCGCTCTATTCTCCTCCAACTTTCCACTCGTTTTTCCCTCGTTTTCCGCAAACATTTAAGGTGCTAAAATCTCATAATTGTGTCTGGCTCGAGCCAACAAAAAATTCATGAATTATGAAATCCAACAATTAGCAATTACTCCTTAAAAGGTTACATCTTTTTTACTGATTTGTATAATTGCAATCAGCCACTGTTTTTTTTCCAACCAAGAAAAGTCTTCATCAAGATAATTAGTGTTCCTTAAACGGAGCAGAGAAATTTTTCATAATCGCTGAATAATTGCTGTACAATGTAGAGAATTTATTTAAATTGTATATATGCAAATTTGAAAATTCAGTTCTTGGGGAGTATCTTGATTGGATTGTTAATTATCGGAATGAAAAAAATGTTGCAACTTTCATTTATAACCGAAGGCAAGATTTTCTTGCGATCGATTCGATTCGGCGTGAGCGTATAATCAATCGAAACGCACGCTCGAATGACTCGGTTGCTAATGACTTAATGACTTAACCAACCTCTTGGCTCGTATCACTGCGGTAGATGGAATAATCGCGATGTGCGTCGCGCTGAAAGGCCAATGATTACAAACGATAAATCATAGACGCTTGACTCGGTGTTAACTATCAAGTACGAGGTCGAAATAAACATCAATGTAAGGTTTACGCACGAAAAAAGGAAACAAGAAGAAAAAAGAAGAAAAATGAATAGAGGAAATAGTATATTTCTTCACTAGTGTGGAAAAGTTTTCTTTTTAATTAATTATCTAACCTAACCTAACCAACGTAACACAAGGCATATAAAGACATGTCAAGACACTTTGTAAGACACATGTCAAGGAACGTAAGACTTTGCCTAAGATAGACGTCAAGACACTTCGTAAGACACAAATGAAGGAACTTAGGACATTATTTAAGACACATGTCAAGGAACGTAAGACTTTGCCTAAGATAGACGTCAAGACACTTCGTAAGACACATATCAAGGAACTTAGGACATTATTTAAGACACATGTCAAGACACTTTGTAAGACACATGTCAAGGAACGTAAGACACTGCTAAAATCACATTTCAAGACACTTTGTAAGAGACATGTCAAGGAACGTAGGATTCTGCTTAAGACACATGTCAAGACAATTTGTAAGACACGTGTCAAGGAACATAAGACATTGTTTAAGACACATGTCAAGACACTTTATAAGACACATGTCAAGGAACGTAAGATTCTGCTTAAGACACATGTCAAGACACTTTGTAAGACACTATTAGGACAGTTTTCAAAACATTTGTAAGATACTGTTAAGACAGTGTTTAAGACAGTTGTTAGACACTGCTTAAGACACTTTGCACGACTGTTGTAAGACACTGTTAAGTTTCAGATGAGTTAAAAAAATTATTCCTCACCTGTCAAGGACTTACTTCGGGATTTTATAACATTATAATTGTCTTTTTGATATTGATTTTTTAGAAAATTCAAATAAAAAAATCGCCAGAAAAAATTATTAATATTAGAAACGATTGATTTTGAGTCAGTCGAAAGTATAAAGGTGAATTTTTCATTGAAATAATAAATAAATCATAAAATAAATTATAATAAAAAAACAAAAGCACTCTATTATTCTTTATTTTTTAATTCAATATTTTCATTTAGTTGAATCTATTCCAAAAACTTCTACTTATGTACTTATTTCTCAGTTTTTTTCATTTATTTTACCATGCAGTGAATTGGATGAAAAATTTTCATCTACAAATTTATGAATAAGAAACACTGAATTCAAATGATGAGAAAACAAATCATCATTTTTCAAAACGAATATATATAAATACAGTCAATTGAATATTGTGTAACAATACAAGCAAAATTTCAAGCAAATATCTTTATCCAAAATATCAGAATTCCAAGTTTTTATGATCTTAAAATATTAATTTTCTCATCTATTGCATAATTATTGTTATATAATTTAACTGTTGTGTTTTTTTACTTTGATTGTGTAGAAAATCAAATAAAATTCAACATTGAAGATTAGAAACGATTGATTTCAAATTAGTCGATGGTATAAAAATGGATTTTTCATTGAAATATTAATTGAGTTATAAAATGTATTCTATTAATGAAACAAAGGTACTGCAATATTCTTTATGCTTTATTTATCTAAAAATTTCATTAATAATTCTAACGAATTTAACCAATTTTCAATTTGCAATCTCGAAAATCCTTGAAAAATGCAGAAATTTAAATTTTTTACATTTTTTGTAAAATTTCAAAATTTCTTACGAGAAAATATTAAGAATTTTTGATAGCTAAGAGGATTTTAAATATTTTGGAAATAATAAAACTTACAAAATCTTTATGAAGTTTCCAATTTTTTGGAACTTGAATTTTGAAAAAGTAGGAAATAGTTTTATACTGATTATTATAAATGCGTAATATCTGTAAAAAAAATCTTTAATCGGATGCAATAAAAAAAAAAATTATAAAAACAATGAAAAATCAAAAAGTTATAATTTTCTTCAAAATTAAGTTGATTCTTTAAGATCTGAAAAAATGTATGTATAGCATTACGTTTGCACATGTAAAAATCTATAAAAATTTAAAAAATAGCAAAAATATACGAAAAACAATATAAGTACAAACTATCATTTTTTGAACAATCCATTTCTTCAAAAATCATTCAAAATACTAGAATTTTACAAAATCGCTAGTGAATTCTACATAATTATCATGTAAATCCCTTGCAACAAAGCATAATTTATCGAATACAAGAAATAATTGAAACTACTTTTTTCTAAAAAATTTTTCAAATAATTATTAGAATTGATAAAAAAGCATTCTTAGAATTAACGGAAACATTGCAAAAAAATTATAAATATTACAATTTTTATTCTAAATAATAAGAAGAATGAAAATATGAAAATCAGACATTAAATACTAAGAACTAATCAAAAATTTTAGGAAAATTTAAGGAACTTTTATAAATCCTTTCAACTTTCAGAATACAGCCAAAATATGAAAATTACCAAAAGGTACTTTTTCCTAAAATAACCATTCATATTTAAAAAAATTTTTACATTTCGAATCATGGAGCACAAAATTTTCAAAATCTATATAATGATATATACAATGATGAAAAAAACAATCCATTTTTTGAAAAATCATTCAAAATACTAGAATTTAAAAAAACCACTATGGAATCCTACATAATTATCATGTAAGTCCTTTGAAACAAAGCAAAATTTATCGAATACTAGAAATAATTGAAAATACTTCTTTCCAATAAATTTTTCAAATAATTGGAATTTAGAAAAATCATTCATAGAATTAAAGAAGATATTGTAAACAAATCTATGAAAATTACAATTTTCACTCTAAATAATTAAAAGAATGAAATTTCGAATACTTTGGAAATTATAAACCTCACAAAATCCGTATGAAGTTTTCAATATTTTGAAACTTGAATTATAAAAAAGTAGGAAATTCTTAAAGTTTAAACATTCTCAAAAAATTTGAAAAATGTTCACAAATTTTCAAAGTGCTCAGATATTAAAAATGTTTCAAGAAATCTATATTCTTCTCTCAATGTAACCTCAAAAACTTTTTCAACCCCGTACAAATTTCACTTTTCAGTTTCTAGTTCATAAAATCCTTCCAAATTCCAGCTGAAAGCCCTTCTTCCACGATGAACCGAACCCTTCTCCAACCCCTGAGACTGAAGCGAATTCGCGTCTACGTCATCGTCGATGGTGACGTAATTAAGCTTCGTCACAGTCGTTTCTTGTGCATTCCGAATGGTGCATAGTCAAGCCGACGATTCGTCCCTCGCGTTCTAACGTCTAACTCAGAGACGCAGGAAATTAGTGGTTCTAATGCCACGCGTTCTCGCAACTCGTGGATGGGGGCCCGAAAGACGTCTTAGCATTATTGGTTTCACCCCCGAGTCTTCAACTAAAGGGTCGGAATGTCAGTGCGAAACTTTGCCCAAGTAATTAGACTGCCGTTCGTTACCTCATCGCGGGCTGAGCGAACTTTCTGCGAGCGTTTACGTTTTGCGACGTCATTTTCCAAGGCATCCCCGAGAATTCTTTCGAGTTTGTAAGGTGAAAAATATTCCTGGAATACAACTCTGGAGACGAATATTATATAATAAAAGAAGTAGTTAATTAAAGACTTGCACATTTCCCTAAAACACAATAACTTTTTTAATATTTATACTACAAATTACCACGTTTTCTTTCTCAGTGAACGAAAATCGATCGATACTCGTTCAATCAATTCGCGTCTCGCATCGCTTCCTGCGTACCAATAATTCACTTGGTCAACACCGCTCTCGCAACCGCAAATAAATCAAACCATAACTATCAACGGCTCCCGCGTTATCGCGCCGCTCGATTTTCATGCTTTACTATGTTTCCATTTAATATGTATTAACAACAGTTTCAATTACGTAAACTTCCAAAGAGGATTAGTTGTGTCAATGAAATTTACATTCGCAGCGCTTTTAACAGCCTTGCTCGAGCTGTATTTATACTTGCAATGAGCTCAATGACGGAGGGACGAGTGCGAATCGATTTTACTTGCTGTGAAAACCGATTGGTAGATAAAAAGAAGTTGAAAAATTAAATTGGAACGTCACGCTATGAATTGCAATTGAATCTTCATTCTTTTTAAGATTTTATAACCTGCAATTTGAAAGTTGTCAGTTTTAAATTGGAATATAAATATTGGGATAAAACCTGGAATATGAATTTACATGTTCACAGGTCCACGAACGCGTCGAGTGAAACGCTCAAACGACGGGCGAAGCCCCGCGGCGACGCCGGAGGAAAAGCGGCCCCGTACGGCTTTCAGCGGTGAACAGTTGGCGAGGCTCAAGAGGGAGTTCGCGGAGAGTAGGTACTTGAACGAAAAACGAAGACAAGAACTGTCGAGGGACTTAGGCCTCAACGAAGCTCAAATAAAGATCTGGTTCCAAAACAAGAGGGCGAAGATCAAAAAAGCCAGCGGCCAGAAGAACCCGCTGGCGTTACAGCTGATGGCCCAGGGCTTGTACAACCACTCGACAGTTCCATTGACCAAAGAGGAAGAGGAGCAGGCGGCCGAACTCCAGGCTAAGTGAACTTCGCCAGGTCGTTCGGGACAGCTCGAAACAGTGATAAATGATAATGAAACGACTTTTGATACACGGAATAAAAAGGGTTTGTTGTGGTAGCAAAAAGACGTGCTGTTTTGATGCAGGTTGATAGGAGGAATTGTTTTTGCAGTTGGAGGTTATTTTTTTTGTTGCCAGAGAGCAATTATTATGCGTAAAATTAGGTTAGATAGTAATTGTGCTCTGGTAGCAAAAAGATTTGTTGAGGTAACAAAAAAATTGCAGTGGGAAGATGTGCTGTTTTAACAAAAATTTTTTTGCAGCAGTAACTTATTTTTTGCTGCCAGAGCAGAATCATTATGTGTAAAATTACATTGAATGGTAATTGTCCTCTGGTAGCAGAAAGATTTTTGAGGTAACAAAAAAAACTACTGCAGCAAAAAGATGTGCTGTTTTAACAATAGATATTTATGCTACAATGGAGAAAAAGGATTATTCCAACGAGTGCAAAGTTTGGGCACGAGCGAAGCGAGTGCGCAATTGCACGAGTTGGAATCAACCTTTTTGTCTCGTGTAGCATACAATATTTTTTCCCATGCATGTGTAAAAGTGGCAACTTCATTTTTATGGAACGCAGGAACGAAATCCTCTTTTTG
>JAPYZL010175495.1:0-60371 GCA_030522825.1 Platygaster orseoliae
GCAAATGATCTTTCGGAGCAAATTTTTCCAGAATTATTCATTTATCAATATTCACACCTACATCGGGTCATCATCAGGGTCCTTATAAACAACACAAAATACCTATTAACATTCAAAAAACTTCTTACAAAATTATATAATTCGATTCACTTACAATCCTTATATAAACATTATTTCTAAACGTGCTTACAAAAATTCTTTTCAAGTTGAAAAAGCTACTGTTCAGAATATAAAAAGTGATTTTAGACTTAGAAAGAGATTTTTTAATCACGTTTAGAAAGATAATGTTGATAAAGACTATAAGTGAATCAAATGATATATTTTTTCGAAAATTGTTTTTGATGTAGATAATTATTTTTTATTTTGTTTAAAAAGGTCCTGATGAGAACCTGATATTGGTCGAAATATTGATCAATAAATATAACTTTTCCGAAAAACTGGCTTGAAGTGGTCATTTGAAATATCTACTAATTTAAATATTATCAAAGATTACTATGTAAGCTTAACAGATGTTGATGCTTTAGAATTCGATTTAAGATCGTAGGTATTTGTTTAGAATTTAGATTCTTCCGAAGATTGTTCAGAAAATAGCTTTTATGTAAAATTCTATCTTTTTTCTAATTTCTTCACACTTTCTATGATTTGAAAGATTTTTCGGTATTTGTGTGAATTCTGATCTACATTTATAGAGTCGATGCTTTCAAAGCTTTTTTGGATTCTTACCATTTTTGAAGATTATAATTTTTTTGTTTAATTTACTAGCCCGTAACCATTTTCCAAATTTTTATTTTTTACGTGACCTTTGCCAAACATTTGTGTTAAGAACTTTATTTTTAAAAAATAGTCTTAGAGCCAGGTTTATTGTTATTTTTGAGTTAGTAAAATTATGAAGGCTAAATTTAGTTGAACTTCGAAAACTTACGTGAAACCATTTTTCATGTCCTCCAGATTTTAACAAGTACGATTTTGATTATTGTTGCTTGTTTCATTATTCATAATTGATATTGTTATTCATTACTTTTCATTATTAGTATTTTTACGATTAGTAATTAAAAGTTTTGTCATTATCACATGTAATTATAGTTAATTTTATCAGAATTTCGGAATAGGTGTGATTTTCATAGTGATCTTCAAGGGACATTAATTTACTATGAAAATACTCGTTCCGCTGATGCCTATTTCTTTACTTCTAATAAAGGATTGTCATTTTTCATCCGGAAACTCAAATAAAAGAATAACGAGTAAATATTGGTCAGTAATCCATTTGAAATTAGTATAATTACATCAAATTCTTGGGCTCAAGTGACTCAAATCGAGAATATTAAGCGTATCAATACTTACTTGGTGATCGTTGCATTATTTGAGCCGTTTTCAATCCGTTATATTATATAGATGTGCAAAAAAGATTCTACGAGTTCACGAAAGCCTATATTGGCTTCACTTTTCAAGTACGCGACGTGGATCGGATTCTTTAACGCTTAAAAAATCCAGAATTTTTAACTCTTAAAGAATCCGGATCGGATCCGATGCAAGAAATCCGTTATCGAATCCGCTCTGCGATCCGGTTTTTTTTATTCTTAAAGAATCCGGATCGGATTAAATGCATAAAATCCTTTATCGAATCCGCTCCGCGATCCGGATTTTTTAATTCTTAAAGACTCTGGATCGTTTAAGCTGCGGATCGGATCGTTTAACGGAGCGGCTCAACATCCCTGGTTATAATTATATTATTATATTAATATGAATAGAATTTATATAAGCAACACATATTATTTATATTGATATAATATTATATTTATATTATTATGTTGATAATAATATAATTTATACATATAAATATTATATATTATTGATTTTTTATATATACTCAATATATTAATTAAATATAAAAATAATAATCTATTATTTATATACAAAAAATCTATTGAAATTGGAATTCTAGAGCATCGAATCGTAGAAATTTATATAGCAATCTAATCTACCAAAAATAATGAATCTATAAAAGTACTTAAAAGTTTTAATCGTTATAAATTTCAATACTTTAGCATCGAATACCATAAATCTGTAAAGTAAATAATACAATTTCAAGAAATCTCTAAAAATACAAAAAAAATACCACAGAATTCCATGAATATTATAAAGTACGGAAATTCCAGAAATTCCTTAAATATTTTTCAAATACACTTCCATTAGGTTTTCATAATTTTAAATCTTTGACGATCTGTATTTGGTAATAAAATTTATCAATTTTTCGAATTGCCGAGTTTCAAATTTATTTAAAATACATTTATAATATATTTCTTATTTTCAAAATATATTTTTAAATTATATTCAAATAAATAAAGTCCCGAGTCAAACATTTTACATACACGTATTCAATATCATGGAACTCAATTATTGGGATTTTCAAGTGACTTAGTGACTGTAGTTAGAATTCGGCTTTTTTTATTACTTTCAGTATTTTAAATGTTTTCATAGATTTTCAAGAATATGATATCGAGACAGATATTTTCAAAAAACCCTTCCAAAAAAATATAAAAAAATCACGTCAACCATGCAAAGAATGTTATTAAAAAACAAAAAACTACAAAAATTCACGTTATGACTCAAAAATGCATGTTACACATCTTTAGAATATATACAATAATACAATAATATGACTACAAAGTTTGCAACAAACTTTTTTCCCAAACATTTTACTTTATCGTTAACCCCTCCAGTGGTAAGAAGGAAGAGCCGGACGCCCACGGCTTTCACCTTTTATCTTCGCGATGTAGAAAAGTCGTATCTACGATTTCTCGGACAATGGGCCAATTGGCGATAACATCGATGATTTGCATATTCGCGCCAAGCTTGTTTCCAGGTGTATTTTTTTTTTCTTTCAATTTTTTCCTCTCATTTCATCGTCATCATTGATGATCGTGACTTTTTTCCCTTCTTTGTTTGACAATGATGTAACTTGGTCGAGGGTACAGGAAAAACTGAGCCGCGGATTGTTGCGTAGATTTTATCGAGGCACAAGAGCATATAAATATAATTGGTCATAATTCGCGTCTCGAATGGCGGAAAATGGTACTGTGCGTGTGGTTTAACGAGTTAGTAGAGTGCGGAGAGTAGTTTCTTGCAAGAAAAGCGAGAGAAAAAAGGGGAAAAACCGGGAACCGTCACGTCACGAAACGCGATGGAAAGTGTGGTTTAGAAAAGTAGGGGAAAGGTGATTGACGAGTTTTTAGGAGATTTCGGGTTGGATTGTGAAGTTGGAAGTTATTTCTCATAAGGCTGGATTTGAAGGAAATTTGAGGATTTTGAGCTTGATATTCAGAGCAGGAAGAATTGATATTTTAAAGTAGAAGTTATGTAAATAGAGTAATAAGTGTATGCGTGAACCAGCTAAAAGTGTGAAGATATGCATGCACGTTACAAAAACCCCAAAAATATGATTGTACACATTTTTATCAACTCTTCTGCTGAGTATACACCCTCATCCTCCTTCAAAAATCCTCTTTTCTTCTCAATAACCCAATTTTTGTTGTTCTGTTTCGCCTGGGAAAATATTCCCATCGTCCAAAATGACAGACACGTCATTTTGGGACGCGCAGAAAAAGCGCTCGTTCGTGTATAGCGCATGGGAGCCTCTCGAGTCACCCCATCGGGGCTTTGGCTTTTTCATAATAAAATCGTCGCGGCCGGCCGACTATTGGCTCGAGGGGTCCGACAATTCATCGGGGGCTTGTCCGCGATATTTCGTGCACGAGGACGAGGGGAAGCCTCTGTCGCTGCCGCGTAAATAGGGCACACAAGCCAAGAGACACACGCCCTTCGCATTGTGCGCGGCGTGCCCTTGTCCAAAGGAGAGCACCCTTCTCTTCAGCAAGGCACAAAGGGTTGTCGATCCCAAACTACATTTTTCATTCGCTCGACAGGAAAGCGGCCATCACGGGTGTCGCTTTTTCTCCCTTCGCCCAGATATTTGTTCCCCTTTTCTGTCCTTCTCTTTTTCGTCTAGCCCTTTTCGCGACCTCCCGGCGAAAGGGTGCGCAAGCTGGAGCACTACGAGACGTTCCTCGATGGCAGCCATTGTTCGCCAAGTCGAATGAGTCGGTGATTACACTAGTTCACGAATTTCTTGTTTGTTGTGACTTCCTTTGAGAAATAGTGGATTACTTGTCAAATTTTTGAAAATCAGCATTTATACTATTTTTTCTCGAACTTTCTTACGAAAATTGGTTATTTCGAGCTAATTTTTCACGCAACTCGCGCAGTAAATTTTTGAAGTAACGGTGGGAGATACGCCGCCATGTGGATTTTGGCAGTTGCTCATTTGACATTGTCACAACAAGAAATTGTCACAATGAGACAAATCCTCAGTTAAAATTGCATCACCAAAACAAACAAAAAACTCGCGAAAAAAGAAATACACAAAAAAGAGTAAAAGGTTTGGCGATAAAGAAGAAAGTGATGATAATATAGCTATACAAGCGCAAAAAGTAATTCAAAACTTGCTGCCAGAAAAATCAGTCTAGCGGTACAACGAAAACTACAACGAATTCAAAACGTATTGTCAAAAAGCAAACCACATATCAAAAGATGTTTTGCTCATATATTTCGACGAAGAAGCAAAAAAATACAATTAATACAAACTGACGACAATAAATCAGTAAAAAATGAAATTATTTTACAAACCATCATTTACATTTGCTTACAAAAAAAATAGACTTCAAAATTACTCAAAAACTTAAACAAAAATAAAATATTCTAAAAAAAGGAAATCATGAAACAAAATAATCAAAGTCCTTTTCGCTGAAAATTTCTAACAAACATAAACCATAATAATTTTTTTTTAACAATATTCAATAAAATTCTTTAAAAAAATTAAACAGTTAATTTCAGTTTCCTTCTAATTATTTCTTACATTTATGTATTAAAACGAAAAAAATTTTGAATAATAAATGTATAATTATTATACAAATTACACTGTGCAACACAAATTTTGATATCGGAATGTAGAAGCAAAAATGAAATCTACGCTAAATTTAAAGATTCACGTGTCTCGGAGTTTTGCTATTTTAGGTCGCAAAAACGATTGATTCAAAAATTTGTTACATCTTTTCTCTCTTTTTAGCACATTGCTCGAATAAGTGTGTCCTTCCCGCACTTCAAAGTTTAAATATTAAAATTTCTCGAAACCCTGAGACACGTGTGTCTTAAAATTAAGTGTATGTTACATTTTTGCTTCAATTTTCTGATATCAAAATTTTTATCTGAAATTTGTCCCACAGTGTTATTTTACAAACTCTGATTTACACTTATTTGCGAAAAAATAGACTTCAAAACTATTCAAAAACGTAATCAAAAATAAAATATTCTAAAAAAAGGGAGTCATAAAACTAAATCATCAAGGTCCTTATCCCTTGAAATTTCCAAAAAACATAAACCATACTAATTTTTTTCTGTAATAATATTCAATAAAATACCTAAAATAAATTGAACATTTAATTTCAATTTCCAGTCTGATAAATTCTTTTAATCATCTTTCATAATGGCGAGAAAAATTCCGAATAATAAATAAGTAATTATTATACAAATTATTTTACAAAACATCATTTACATTAACTTACAAAAAAAAAGACTTCATAACTATTCAAAAACTGAATCGAAAATAAAATATTCTAGAAAAAGGGAATCGTACAACAAAATCATCAAATTCCTTTTCCCTGAAAATTTCCAACAAACAAAAACCATACTAACTTTTTTCTGTAGCAATATTCAAAAAAATACCTTAAATAAATTAAACATTTAATTTTGATTCTCAGCCTAATTAATTTTTACAATATTTTTTCATAATAGCGAGAAAAATTCTAAATAATAAATATATAATAATTATACACATTATTGCAGTGAATATTTATTTTTAAGTAAACAAGTATTATGCATATTCATAAAAATAGAAAGAATATTTGTTACATATACAGGGTGTGCTAAATTCTCATATACAAAAAAAATGGCAGATACCTTGCAAAAATTTAAGATTTTTTCTCCCTTGCCATTTTTCATAAAACTCAAAATCAAAAAAGTTATTCAAGTTTGAAATTTAAACAATAAATGCGCTTTTTCGACAAGTGGGGATGAAAATCACTGACCAGAAATTAATCAAAAATTTTTTAGTTATTTTTCTGAATCGAAAAGTAATTCGCCACTTTTTACAAAACTCAAAACCAAAAAAGATATTCGAGTTGAAAATTTAAACCAATCAGATTCGCTAAATTTATAACTGTAATGTCATTTGATTTTGATTTTTGTGAAAAGTGGCAAAGGACTTTTCGACTTAGAAAAATAAAGAGAAAATTTTCGTAAATTTTGGTCAGTGGTTTCTATCCCCACTTTTCGTAAAAGCGCGTTTATTAGTTAAGCTTCAAACTCGAATAAATTTTTCGATTATTAGTTCTTCGAAAAATGTCTAAAGAAAAATCAACTCAAATTTTTGCAAGGAATCTGCCATTTTTTTTGTATACGAGAATTTGGGACACTCTGTATGTTAATTTCAAATTTACCACCGCAGCCATATTGGATTTTTTATTTTGTGATGAAGGAAGATTGAGCTACAATCTGTTTCTGAGTTTACCCAGCCGGCATATAATATTGTAGAAAATCATATACCTACTATTGTTGCAATATACCAGTAATATTATTTTTACAAAATTGTATATAAAGTGTTACTTCAATGTAAATGAGATATTTTCGTTGAAATGTTGCTTTTATAATGTTTCATCAATATTGTTGCAAGATTGAAATGTTAGGAGCACTCCGGTGTCGATTTGCCGATAAGGTAGGAGTTTCTACTGTTTTTCGTTTTTAATAATTTACAGATAAATTATTTTTGATGCGCATTACAATGCTAAAACGAATTTTCGTTTCAAAAGTCCAATTCATAATAAATAACAATTATTTTTTGTTTTTTAGGTGCGTTTGAGTATCTATGATGGCGCTGATGTCAGTTTTTACAAAAATAATTTATCTGTAAATTATTAAAAACGAAAAACAGTAAAAACTCCTACCTTATCGGCAAATCAACATCGAAATGCTCTTAATATTACTCTAAATTTCATCTGTAATTCACCAGTAATATTATCTCTTCAATATTGTATATAGAGTGTTACTGCGATGTTAATGACATCTTTTCTTTGAAATGTTGCTTTTGTAATGTTTCATTAATATCGCAGCAAGATAGAAATGTTAATAAATATTACTAAAACATTACTGGAATATTGCTGAAATATGTATGCAACATGAAAATTTAATTCTGGGGGACATTTTCGTATTGCAGCAACGTTTTTGCAGTCTTTCTGCAAGATTTCTGCAACGTTACTGTAAGTTGTAATATTTTACTTGCAATATGTCTGCAATCTTGAGGCCAGCCACCTGAGTAGCATAAGCTGTTTCCTTTACATTTTTATGATGCATTGTTTTCGCATCAGTTTTCACGTCATCGGATTACAACAAAATTTCGTGTAAAAGGAACTTTACATGAAACCCAACTGTAATTGTATGTACCTTTCAAGAAAATTCTGCGAAAGTACTTTTGTGAAACCACAATTCGTCATTGCCTGGGAAACAGCAATTTTCGACGCAAAAATTAACCCGAAATGGTCCATTTTCGGAAAAATTCGTGAAAAAAGAGTTTCTTCAGGTAAGAATAGAAGCGAAGAAAAGTGTAACGACGGAATGTGAGGAAAGCGAAATAGGGAACGTTACGATCAAACGTGCAATGCGTGTAACGTTCACGCACGAGCTCGAAAAGGGAAGATAGAAAAAGATGTAGTGGCAAGAGGGGTCGTTTCTAATGAAAGACAGCTGAGCTCCCACTCAACTAGTTCTCATCTGTCCGGTTTCCCATGCGAAATAAAATATCGCTAATCACTTGTAGTCGCAGGGACGTAAGTACCTTTGACGTACATGGCATCTGCTTTTGCGTGCCCAATGGAGTACGCCCCCGCCCCAGGGTTTTCCTCAAACTATAGGGAGAAGGGACAAATCTTTTGTGTACACTTCATCAGTGGAAAGAATGTAATTAAAAGAAATTGTAAACAATTTTGAACGATTTTTATCATGGGAAATTTTCCATGCACAGAACTCTAAAAATTTTTTATTGTAGAGCCAGAATACAAAGCATTAAATGATCGCGTGGCAGAGCGAAATAAGCCCCTCCCAAAAATAAACCTTTTTGCGATAAGACCTCGCGCCGTTCGTACCGTTCTCTATTGGAAGTAAAAGATCTGTCAATCAATAAGACATTCATTAGACATTGACAAAGAAAATTATTTTCCAAGTATATGAAAACCCTTCAATTATGTACAAAATTTTGAAACCAATAAACTTGTGATCCATTTTGTCCCGAAACATGTCGCCAAAGGGCCATAGGGATTGGCGGATTTCTCGGTAAAGCCAGGTGCGTATGTACGTACCCGGGGGCTGACGTCATTAATCCATCCACCCATCGCTCTTTTTCGGGGGAGTGAGCTCAGGCCATTGTGGGGGATGCTACGCAGCTGCTAACGAGCACACGCACAAAAAAACCACCGCCCAGGACCAATTATTGCTATACGGGGATTCTTCGGACAAACACGAGCGGCGAATCTCAGCGCTAGGTGAAAAATATGTACATTAAAAAAAAGAAAGAGAGGAAATCGCGCGCAAATATTTGACACGTGGCGGCGAGGATTAATAAAGCGACGGGGTCGGAAATGAAACCATTTCGACCGTCCCTTCAATTTTCCAAATTGAAAAGTCGATAATTAGCAGGGTTTGGAAGGTTACTGTTAAAATTTATACAGTTTATGTACAGTGTTTATTGTGATTATTTCATTAAAAAAGTTTATGAATGCCTCCAGAACATCTTGTTCCACGTCATCACTGCCTATCTCTTTCGACATCTTGTTAATCATTATAAACTTGGAAGAAAAGAACAGCAACGAAAACTATCCTTTTGTAAAGAAACAAATCCGTGAAGTTAAAGAGAGATATTCAAGCTCGGCTATAATTAAGACGTTGGAAGAAAATCTTTGCCAACTTTTCAAGCGTAAGATGGATGCAGGAAGGTAAAGGGTTGAGCCCACTGATGATGCATAAATTAGGCGCGCTAATGGCTGTGCCCTCGCTGTTTTGTCATCCCCCCTCGAATACTTTGAGATTGTTTTCGATTTTCGAGACTTCAAAAGACAACAAAAGATGTTATGTTTAAATAATATGCGTTTTATGTACTGTATTTATAATTTGAGACTTTTTGGGAGTGTCTTATTGTTTCTAAAATCAATGAAAATTTGATAAGAAGAAGAACCATAATAAAGAACCACTAGATTTTTAAAATCGAAGTGTATTGATAAATGTAATTAAATACATTTGTTTTTACATTATTAAGCGTTTTAAGTAGATGTTCGCGTAGTAATGTGCTTTAAACAAAAATTTTTTCTCTTGATTTCGTTAAATTGCAATCTAAAAAAGTTTTGCAGTAGTAAATTTAGAAACTTTCTGAAAGTTTTACAGTAATATTATTTTCAAAATAAAATATTATCTCAATTTCTGTGAATTTCGGTTTCACTCGAAAAAATGAAAACAATATGTCTTGCAGTATGCTTGAGATTGAAAAAAATCTTGTAAATTGTCTATAAAAAATAAAAAAAGTAAGACTTTGTAGAGCACTTCTTGCACTTGAGAGTTTGATAGATTAGAGGATTTGATAAGAAAATGGCATACATTAAAATTTTCTGCTTGATGACGTTAGCAATTAAATTTTTCAACTTTCAGTTATTTTTACCTAATATCTTAATAAAAATATCAGGTTCTCGTATCAATAAGTTATTTCGATTTTCAAATACAAAATCCGTTTAATTCATAAATTTTCATTTTTCTGAAATTCAAGATTTTTAATAAAAATTTATAGGTTAAAGCTTTCAAAAATTTGTTTTTTTTCAACATTTGCAAGTAAAAAAATGTTGAATAATTATAAAAGTATGAAAATTGTTGTTCATTTGAAATTTAAACTTTGACATTTTCGAATGATTCTATTGATACACTTCTGCACATGAGTATTAAATTTTTCGAAATCTATAAACTTTCAATATAAATATTCTAGAATTAACTTTGATATATAAAATAACAAATATCGACCAATACATTAGTTTCTTATTTGTATTAAATTTCATTTTTTTATAATTATTATTACGTTAAAATTACAACGTAAATTAGCACAATTTGTTTCGAAAAATTGTTAAAAAATTACATTACTTAATAATTGTTTATCGCTATACTATCCATTAAAATATTAGTATTAGTATTAGTATTTGTATTTTTTTTATTTCAAATGGTAATTGCTTGATATAATGACTAATTAATTTCTCAAATATTTTAAGTTCAAAACTTATAGATTATTGTGAATTGTTATTTAAAATTTTTTTTCATCTTTTTTCTATTTTACGATGTTTTGATGTTTTAATCAAGTTCCATGTAATACGTTATCTCAGAAATTTAATGCTACAGCTAATACCATTTGTACATTATTCTACCTCTTACATTTTTTTTCACAATTCTAATTTATTGTTAATACCTCCAGATTGTTTTATTAAACTCAATTTTAATCTTGATTTTCATTTTTATTTCTTTAATTAATTTCATTTATTGGATTTCAATTTATTTTATTGATCCAATCAAATTTATTTCAATTATTCTGTTTATTTACTGAATTATTCTTTATTTATTCATTTTATTTAATAATTTATTTGATCATAATTTCATAATTATATATTTTTTATTATTTATATAATTATTTCTAAGATTATTTCCTTTTATTATGTATCATTTCATTTGATTATTATGTATTTTATTTATTTTTTTAATTTAATATAATTGAATTTTACTATTTCAATTTGAATTTTTACACAATTTTCATTTCGAGTTTCTCGTTTTTTTATTTTTTTACTTTTTACACAAAAAACGAGTTTCTTCACTCGTAGCTTAGATAATACGATGTTAAAGAAAGGGGGAAAGTGAGAATCCTAATTCTTTTTCTTTTCTTCTTGGGAAGAAACGAGGGTCGCGATCTTTGTGCAAACAACGCCCTCGCTGCTGAGAATAATACGCTTCTTACAGACACGATATCGAAACAGTAGCTTAATTTCTCGTCAATTGATTTTTCCCTCCGAACGGAGGAAATCAATTTTCTCGAGTTCCTGGAGTGTTATTCTTTTCGTCGCACAAGGATAAAATTATTCTCAATTGTTTGAGTGTTCTGAAACAACGATCAAGACGATTAACTATATAAAAAAATCATCTGGAAAGCACTAATTTTTTTTTTATAAAAGTTAGTTACATAATTTTTTACGAATCCAATTAACTTACGAGAAAAACGCGGAAAACCTAATGTTATCTTAATAAAATCTTAATAAAAATGTTTAAAAAATGTTAATAAAATCACAAATAAATAGAAAAATAAAAATAAAAAAAAATAAAAGAAATAAATACAATAAAAAATAAAATGAAACAAAAATAAAAAATAAAATTGAATGAAATTAAATAAAAATTAAAATTAAAATTAAAAAAAAAATAAAAAATGTAAAAAAATTTTTTTAATTTAAAAAAATTAAATAAAAAAATTAAAGTAATATAAAATCGTAATAAAAATTTCTAAAAAATCTTAATAAAATCCTAATAAATAAATCATTGACTTATTTTGTTTTTTTGTGCATTAAATAAATACGTAAGATATTTTTGTTCGAAATTTTAAAATCATCTCACAAATCGAAACGTGAACCTTTTTGACCCGACAGACGTCAAAGAACAATCGTCACGAAATACCAGCGTTATCTTCTTGGAGAGGAAGGATATATAGTCGATATATAATATATAAGGCGAGATCGATGAAATTGCCTTCGGCATTCGCCTTTAATTCGAAAAGGCGTCAAATTCCGAGCGATGGAAGCGTCGAGCCTCGAAATGGATGGTTTCGTAGCGCGGCATGGGCACGGTTCGGTAGATGTTATCTGATTTGGTGGGAGGCATCCGCCGATATGTATACAATGCCATAGTCGGGAATATTACAGCCTTGACAAATTGCGGCGCTGAAGGCCGACCCCGGTGATTACGGGCCACGAGACGCGCCAGATATGCTCCCATATTGTATTCCGCGAGCGCATCTTTATGTCCTCAGGTGTGTGTGTGTGTACCTACGGTAAATGGGCACTGCCCTCGCGGATAACCCGTGCACTCTTCGACGATTTTGCAACGTCCTCCTTTTCACTTTGTTTTCTTTTGAGAAATTTTAAGAACGTTTCTTCGAAAATGATAATGTAGGTATACTGAGAAAAAAAGGGAGAGATTTTGACTAGAAATATAAGAAAAATGACTTATTCTAGGAAAATTTACAATATTATATTTATTTTTCATATATCATAGTACACGTAGACTTAAACGTATTTTTTATGATTAGATTGAAATTCAGAAACATCTTGGAAATTGTTTAGAATATAAAAATTTTTGAGTTTTTCGAACTAGGCAAAACAAAAATGATAATGTAGGTATACTGAGAAAAAAAGCGAGTAATTTTGACTATAAATATTTTGAAAAATTACCATATTCTAGGGAAATGTACAATATTATTTTGATTTTTCATATGTCATAGTACATTTCGACATAAATATATTTTTGATGATTAGATTGAAATTCAGAAACATGTTAAAAATTATTTAAAACATTAAAATTTTTAAGTTTTTCGAACGAGGCAAAAACTACAAATGCTTGAAAAAAATTTAAATAAACTTAAACTTAAAATTTAATAAACTTCAAACTCTGGAGCATCGAATTCTAGAAATCTATGAGATAGAAATTCATGAAAATACTTTTATTTTTAATTTAATTTAGTTTTTTTTTTAATTTAAATTTATTTTTATTTATTTATCTTTATTAATAATTTCTTTTTATAAGATAAGAAAAATGTACTACTCTAGAATCTAAATATTATACTGTTTTTAAATCCAAAAATTCGAAAATTTTCAAAATTACAAAATCCTAATAAAACACTTATAAATTTGCAAAAAACCCTTTTCGAAAATTTTTTCTGCCTACACCTCTGATTTACGTACATCACCTTATTGCATAAAACTGTCGAAACACATTCCATGTCATAAAAAACGACAGCTGCGTTATTCTCACACAGATTATCAAAACTAAAACCCATCATCTTTCACATCTTCCTTATTGACATTCCATCCTGAAAATCAAGTAACCCACCCAAGTCCCAACAACCTAGTCACATTTTTGAAGGTCCCAAAAACTTCCATCTTTGGAAATAATGGCAATAACAACACCAAAAAATATACATGGCAAACATTTTTACAAACGCCCCCCGAAAAATCGAGGAGCAAAAAAAGCCCGAAGAATTTACTGCGCTCTAATTGGGACGACAGAGACATCAATGGCGGCGTCGTTCAAAGCGACTCGGGTGTAAACCCAGGATTTTACTGTCTTTCTGCATTTTTCGGGCCTCCCCGATACAAGGGACGTTTATAGGGTTGTCGGGTGATCCAAGCGCCCCCGTAAAAATTTTTTCCTCCTACGAAAACTTTGCTTTGCCGACGATTGAAATGAAGATGTTTGAGAAAGTTTCGTTCGTGGCCCTTACCTAAACCTGGAAATATATTTTGTGGGCTGAATTGTACATTTTATTTTCCGATTCAAAATAACAATAATTCATGAATATTCAAAGTCAACGTCACAAACGAATCTTCAAAATTCCAGAATATTCACAATTCTAAAATACGTAGGATACAACTTTCGAATGAATTATACTAAAAAATAAATTTAAGAATCCATCAAATTTTATTACTATTACTCTAAAAACCTGAAACTTCCTGAATTTACAATAACCATAAATACTATTTCAAAAGTGACACTAAAATTTTTCGTTTGAAAACTACCTTTCTTCACCAGCAAAATGAAGATGTTCGGATACGGTGAAATTCTTGATCGTCGTTTCTTTTACGAAGCGGCGTTGTAATTTTTCGAAGGATAATTAATATTAACGGGCGCACGTTGTATGACACGAACCGGCAACATAATGGCTTTCTTGTAATTAGAAATTTATGCACTAGTTCGCAGGCGTGTTATTCAAATGTGACAGTGCCGCGCGCTCGGGATAATATCGGTGCCTTCGGCTTGTTTATGTGTAATGCGCGCACTGACGACACGGATCGTTAATAAAACGGCGCTAATGGGCCCGAGGACGGGTTTACGGGACTTGTTAGAAAAAAAAAGGATCAAGAGGATTTTTCGCTCGTGTGCAAGGAAAAATTCAAGTGATTTTGGGAATAAAAACTTATTTCTACATTGTATTTAACATATTCTAAAAATCAAAAATTCGAATCTCAAATAAATTTTGTTATTATAAAAAAATTTTTTACAGTTGGTTTATTCTTTCTACAAATTAAAAAATCCTTTTAAAAAAGATCCATAATCATGAAACTCTTGAGTATCGAAGGTTATTAAAGAAATTCATCGTTTAAAAAGTCCATTAAACAATTTGTGAAACAGCTGTACTGTAACCTGACACTAAATGTTGATTAGAGTGAATGGTTAAAGGAATTTATTTGAATAAGTGAGATTTGATCGACATTCTCTCGATAATTCGTCAATCAAATTCGTGATGTGATTCTTATTCAAACAATTTGATTTACATGAACATTATACAGTGCATCTTGATTGTTGATGTTGCAGTTATATATGTAACATTGATTGAGTCAACAATAGAAATATTGTTTTTGGTGGATTGAACTCGTGAAATGGATGATACATGTTATTCCATTCAAGGTAAAGTTTTCGATAATTGTATGTTTAATGATAAAATTTCTAACTGAATGACATGATTTTTGATAAAAAGTGTATATTATTTTATGATTGCATAATTTACAGTGAATTCTTATATAAGTTCAATATAATTCTAAGATTTGTAATTGCTCCTCATGGTCAATTATTTTGGAATTTGTGAATTTATTGTATCAATCATTTTACAGTTTTTTGATTTTTTAGTTTCTTGTAAATCTACTCTTACAATAAGTATTGAAATACTTTGAATGTCAAAAAATATTCGGGAAATAAAAAACTATTCAATTAATTCTATTACAAGTGAGAATGAATGAAAGAAAAATTTTCGAGAAACTTATCGAATATCTAAAAATTTTTAATTGGATATGTCAAAAGTTTAATTTTTGAAAATTCAGAAAGTTTCATTTCAAAAATTTAGAACAAATCCATTCATTCCTTTTATAATATTATATTAAATATTTAAAAGGTAAAGAAAATTTGAAATATTTATTCATTTTTTTATTTTTTCTGAATTTATTTTTAAATATTTAAAAGGTAAGTAAATTAAAATAAATATCCTATTAAATTTTTAAAAGGTAAATTACGTTCATGTTCAAATTTTGAGAAAAAAAATACGAAAAATCGAGTTCCAAGATTCAGAAATATGTAGAATTTGAAATTTTTTCAGTTCGCAAATACTAACTTTAAGTTGATTCTGCTTAAAATTTACCAATTAAATACTTTAGGATGTAAGCTAGCAAAATTTTCAACCAAACAATGTTTTGATACGATTTAACACAACAACTAAAAATTATTTGCAATATTAATTGTTATACTGATTCAAAATGTGTCGATTCAGCCCTTAGAAATTAAAAAAACTGCGATTCCTTAATGATTAACTCTAAACAATTATTTAATTAAATAACTGAACTACTTAGTTAAAAAATAATAACCTAACTTTTTGGGTCAAGTACCTAAAATTTGGTTGCAATAACCAAAGCGTTAGTTTACGTAATTTAAGGTATTTTTTATAAGTATCAAACTATAAGTTTTTTCTATTACAAAATAATTTCTAAGAAAAATAAAATTCTTAGAAATTAAGAATTCCAACTACGTTTTGTTATGATTTTACGTTCTTAAAATAAGAACAACATAAAAATTCTCTTTAGAATTTTTTACGCTTCTTAGATTTTTGATTCGATTTTATTACTTGAAAACATTTAAAAAAATGCAGCACCTGAAATCCTAAACATTTTATTAACCAAAGTAAATAATAATAAATCATGGTTTCAAAAGTTTTCAAAATAATTCACTTTATCTTTAGCACTTTGTCATACTTAAATCAGTCAGAATATACAAATTATTGACTGATGAATTTGAATTTTTATATGTACTTCAAATGAAATTAGATGGTATTTTACAGTGTCAACTATATATTTTTGACGTGGAAATTCTATTTTACAAATTACATCTCTACTATTTATATTTTTTTACAAGATTTACTTTTGAAAATTCCAAAATGATAAGTACAATATATTTGTGAAAAATTTTCGAAGGACTTCTGCATTCTAAGAATTGAAATTACGGGTTTTATTAATGACGATAAAAAAATTATTGACTAAAAAATTTATAATCATAACAAATCAATTAAAATTGGATGGTATACGCTATGAACTATATATTTTTAACGTGGAAATTCTATTTTCCATATTACATCTCTAATTACATTTTTTTTAGGAGAATCACTTTTGAAAATTACATAATGATGATTACAATATATTCGTGAATGATTTTAGAAAGAATTCTGCTTTCTAAGAACTAAAATTACGGATTTTAAGGATGACGAGAAAAAAATTATTGATTCAAAATTATAATTACAACAAATCAAATGAAATTAGACGGTATTTACAGTATCAACTACATATTTTTCACGGAAAATTATCTTTTCCAAATTTTATTTCCATTAGTTATATTTTTTTACAAAATTTACTTTTTAAAATTCCAAAATGATGAGTACAATATATTCGTGAAGAATTTTCTAAAGAATTCTGCATTCTAAGAATTTGAATAACGGTTTGCAAGAATAAAGATAAAAAAGTTATTGACTTCAAAATTTTTAGTATAACAAATCAAAAGAAATTAGACGGTATTTACAGTGTCTACTATATATTTTTGAATTGGAAATTCTTTTTTCTACTTCTCTACTTATCATATTTTTTACGAGATTTACTTTTAAAAATCAAAAAATGATAAGTACAGCATATTTACGAAAAATTCTCAAAAGAATCCTGCATTCTACGGATAAAAATTACCCGTTTCAAGAATGACACAGTAGTTCTTTTTTTCCAAGTCGGACACAATTTAAGTTAACAGATCGTATGCATATCGAGTAACAAGCGCGTTCTCGCGAGGATCGCAAGCTGCGTCGAGTAACAAACGTTTAGGTAACACGCATACGATCCTTATCTGCGCCTTAGGTAAAACGGTGCCGAAAGGTTAGGCCGCCATTAGCACCCCCTTCAAGCACTTCCTTGATCAACAGCGTGCTGAAAACGATATGTTGACGATGACAAACGCTTTTTTTAATCGCCCTTGCTTCCACGCTCACCCTTTACTAAGGAAAAACACTTCCATGATTTCAATGAATTCCTACTTCTCCTTTACTCAAGCAAAAATTAGGAAGTTGCATCAATTTTTTTTTATTGCTGATATCGTTAGTTTATCAAAAAATATCAGACACGTATTTTTTTTGTCATATCTCAAAAATTGACGGTAACTCAATGTTTTAAAAAGTATAACGATGTGACATCATTCCAACGATATGACGTCATTTGCATGCTCAGTATATCTATATATACGAACCTACAAATTCACATACCTTCTAAAATAATCATTTTTCAAAGAAACGAAAAAATACGTATCAATTTTTTTTCGAAACTAATTGATACATGTGTCGCCGAATTTGATTTTTTTTTCCATGGAACTTCCCAATTGTCATAAGTAAATAAGTTATTTAAATTATTTGAATTTTCGAGAAAAATGTTTTTAGCATTTTGATATTGAGTACGAAATCCCAATATGAATAATGTAACGTCAAGGATTCAACAAACGCGTGGTCAGATATACGGCGTATCCCGAGGATATAGCGCAACGTGAATGGGGGCTTTTCTGATGAGTGCCCGCTTACTCGGCAGTCCCAATGATCGGCTGTAATAACCCGTAGGACAATGGAAAACAGGGGCCGCGAAGAAATCAGAACCGAGTCTAATAAAAAGATACGGGAACGCGATAATGCAGTCCCAGAAGGTCCTGGCTCCGGCGGCGGGCACAATGGGGGTGTATCATGCCGGGATGACACGGCTGTTTTTGTCAATGGCTTTGTACTCCGGCCAAGTATCCGTCTTTTTTTTTGTCTTATTTCTTTTTCTCGGCCGTGAAAGTAGTCTAAAACAATGAAATCAAATTTTTGCGAGCTACATCCAATTTATGAGCATCGGGAAAATCGAAACTTGGGATTTAGATTTTGCAAAGTTCCAAAACCGTGACTGAATTTGTGAAAACTTTTTTCGTACTTGGTACGTTGTTAATTGCGCTTCGGCAAAAGCAAAGCACGAAAGGCAAAGTTGACAGAGGTCTCGGCGGGTGATTGATTCTCGAGAAATCGCGAATCAGGGAGTAATTTGTCAAGTTGTCGGCGTTACATCTCGCGAGATACGGATCTTCGAGTCGGGAAACACGTTTTTACGAAGACTTGATATGGCATCGAAACGGTGTTTGATATTGTCAATAGTGCATTTGATTTTTTCTTTGATTAAGCGATTAAATTTAAAGTTCTTCGATTAAGATAGGGTTGTATTTGAAGCGTATTTTCCATTAACTTTTTGTAAAATGCTTTGTTATAAATATAAGTGATTAATGACCTAATTTTTTGTACTCTGCATTATTTCTGTTAATTTTCCTTTTTTCCAAGAAATCTATTATATCAAATGTTTCATATGATTACTTTTTTAAACTGGATCAAAATCGATGTAGACAAGAAAGTATGAATTATTGCAATTTTACTTTTGATTTTTTTACAAAAGTTTTCTAAAACAAAAATTTTTATTGTACATATTCACTTATTTATGTGATGAAAATAAATATGTCTCCGTGTATTTTGAACAAATGTTTTAAAAAAATGATTTACGTTTTCACACACTAGCTGAAAAAATCGAGTTTTTTTTAGAAAAGTGAGAACATAAGAAACTTCTATGTTTATTTTCATAAAAAAAATTTTTTCACCAAAATTACTTTAAAATATATAATCTATAAAAAGATACATATTTATATTAATAAAAATGAAGAAAATCAAAGAATCAAAGTAATATCATATATTTTATAAGGTTTCCACAAATCAAAACTCAAAATACGAATATAACGTAGTATTTAAAAATTTCTAGAGTCTCAATAGTTGTCATGTATAACAATAGTTTACATAAAAAATCTACCTTGCAAAAAAAGTATTTTCTAGACTAATTTAGGGTCACTGAGTACGGAAATATCAATCATTTTTTTCCAAAGAAGCTTAAATTTTACCTTCAATTTTTAATTTATTTTGATTTTTCTTTTTTAATATCACTATTTTTATATTTCTACTATTTTTACTAATTGAAGAATATTTTTACAATCATATTTTATTATTGTAAAAATATTATATATTTTATTATTGTGAATATTATTTTATTATTTTTATTAAATGATAATATTTTTACTAATTCTACTATTTCAACTAATTAGATGTTTTTGTAATTTTAATAATTCTTCTATTTTAATTTTACTTTCAATTTTAATGCAACCTTTAATTTTACTTTAATTTTTATTTCATTCCACTATAATTTTTTTGTATTTTTTTGTTTGAATATCACTATTTTTATGGTTCTACTATTTTTACTATTTAATTAGAATTTGTACAATAATATTTTATTATTGTACAAACTTTATGTTTTTTATTATGGTTAATATTATTTTATTATTTTCAATAAATAATAATATTTTTACGATTAATATTTTGATAGTTAAATAATATTTTCACCAATTATACTATTTTTACTAATTCTATAATTTTGCAATTTTAATAATTCTTCTGTTGGTTTTACATTCAATTTTAATTTTACCTCTAGTTTTACTTTCAATTTTAATTTTATTCTACTTTAATTTTGTTTTAATTTTTCTTTTTAAATATTATTACTTTTATAATTTCACTTCTTTTACTAATTAATAAATATTTTTACAATGATATTTTAAGATTGTGAAAATATAATTTATTTCATTATTGTAATTATTATTTTCTTATTTTCATTAAATCACAATATTTTTACAAATAATACTTTTATTATTAATTAAAATTTTATCTTATTCTACTTTTTTTACTAATTTTATGATTTTATAATTTTAAGAATTCTTCCATTTTAATTTTACTATCAATTTTCATGTTGCCTTTAATTTTACCTTCAATTTTAATTTTATTCTATTTTAATTTCATCTAATTTTTTTTTTTTTTATTACTATTTTTATAATTTTACTATTTTTACTAATTAATCAATGCGTCATTACAATAATATTTTATTATTGTAAAAATATTTTTTGTTATTATTGTAAATATTATTCAATCATATTTATTAAATGATAATATTTTTACAAATCATATTGTTATAGTTAATTAATTTTTTCACTAATTCTAATACTTTTACTAATTTACTAATTTAATAATTTTTGTAATTCTTCTATTTGATTCTACTTTCAATTTTCATTTTACCTTTAATTCAACCTTCAATTTTAATTTAACCTTTAAATTTATTTACATAAAGTATGTATCATTGTAAAGGTATACTTTTTAGCTTAACAGTGGTTTACTGTAAATTGCAGCTACCAGTTTAAAAAAACTGTTTCTTAGAACAAGTAATTTTTTGGAACGCAATTAATTTTGACATTCAGTAACTGTAACTGAAAAATTACGATTTTGATCAATGAAATAAGTATCTCACCTTAAAGCTGAGAAGTGTACCTCTCTCATGATGAATATTTTATTTAAATAAAGTCGATAATTCAGGATATTTCTGGCCTTAAATTAAAAAAACACGTTTTTTGCAAATATTTCGATAACACTTTCTTGGAAAAATAAGTGATTGATATTTTTGAACTCAATAACCCCAAATTAGTCTAGAAAACTCATTTTCTCAGAGGAAGTCGCAAATAACAAAAAATTTGTAAACTTGTATAACACATAAACGTAAAATTAACCTTTTACTACAATTTTTGAATATTTTTCAAATATTTAAAAAAAATCTCCTCCCAAAAACCCCCTACCAAAAATTAACGTTCCTCCATGTACAATTTCTCATAAACCTCAAACCACTCCATTTTCCTATCAATCATTTCTCAATTCCTGCACTCAAAATTTTTCTGTCTTCTATCCCTAAAATTCCAAAATCCCAAAATCCCAGTTCCTATTTACAGTCCTTCAAACTCGAAAAAAATACCAAAGCAACAATAACAATACATGCTCTTCTAATTTGAACGTGGGTACTTGATGGTCTCATTCCCTGAGACAAATGTGCCTGGCCCATCTTGTGTGTAATATCGAATGCTTTCCCATATCTTGCCATACGTGCAATAATATATTACCTCCCCTTATAAGTACAAGTCGAGCGATCGATTTATCTGGCGTCTTTTTAACCCAATTAATTAGCGGCAGGCGCTCTAATGCGAAATGCTTGTAGTTGACCGGCAGTGACGTCATTGCGCGTCGGAGCATCAGATAGTTCCGACGTTAGTAACGGTTATTAATCGAATGAGTGAGAGACGATTTAATGATTTCTCTTGATTGAAGGTTATTATGTATGTCGTTTGTGATTATATATGATGTATGATACGCATGAAGTCGAAAGTTATGGATCATCATACTGAAAGTCACTTGCATCGGATTTTAATTCTTCTTTGTCATCCAATTCTGATACAACATTTACTTCAGTTCCCTATCAAGTTAATATATCTATTTGTTCTGTAAAAGAATGAGCGAACAAATTCCAAAATCGCCAAAAGAATACCGAGTACTGAAAGGACTTTCCGAATCACTGAAAGTCTTTTAAAATACTACGAAAAGGACAATCGAGGAGTCAAGAAGCTGCAGCGAACGCCAACAACAGGCTTTTGCCCGCGCTTAGGATAATCTGGGACCGCTAATCTTGATGATTACATTGTACGAAATTGGAAGAGACAGCGTCACCGGGATGCTTTCCGCGCAATTGGAGCCGAACGAGCAGGTTGGCTGTTTTTGGTACCGGCCCAGCCGAGTTAAACCCATTATTGTACCGCACTGCTGCTCCTGTGGCGAAAATGTCAAGTCCCTTTTTTCGACCCTGGACCGCAACGCGTCTATCAAAATCTCAAGAGCGGTCACATCAAACGTCACCTTCTTCATATACGCGGCCTTTATACGATTGTCGTTCCGAGCCGAGATTTATAGGCTCGTGTACTCGATGATCCCTCGTGGAAAACTGTCACTCGTGAGTGTTTGATGATGCGAGGTCATTCCTGGAACAAAATTCGATACCAAAGCAAAGGGATAATACGTTCATTTAATTGTCCGAACGGTTATGGTGATTGCGAGGAAATGATATGAATGGGTTGTTTTTTTAAACTAGAAATAATGTGATTACAAGCACTTTCTTATTTTCTCTGTTTTTCCTTATGTTGTGGATTTTCTTTGCTGGAAAAGTTGGTTCGTTTTGACGAAAACGTTGACTCGACAGTCCGCTTTTAGGGAGTAGGTATGCATTTTTCTGACGTTTTCGTGTGGGCAGAGAAAGAAATGATACGACATGAAACCAAGCGGATCATATGCTCATTTAATTTTCCTAACGGTTATGGTGATTGCGAGGAAATTAGATGAATGGATATTTTTTTTAACTAGAAATAATGTGATTATAAGGACATTCCCACTTTCTTTGTGGAAAAATTGTTTTGTTTTGACGAAAACATGTACTCGACAGCCCGCTTTTACGAAATATGCATTTTTCTGGCGTTTTCGCGTGGGTAGAACAAGAAATGATCTTCGAAAACTGTCACTCATGAGTGTTTGATAATGCGAGGTCATTCCTGGAAAAAAATTCGATGCGAAAGCAAAGGAATATTACGCTCATTTAATTGTCCGAACGGTTATGGTGATTGCGAGGAAATGAGATGAATGGGTTGTTTTTAAACTAGAAATAATGTGATTACAAGCACTTTCTTACTTTCTCTGTTTTTCCTTATGTTCTGGACTTTTTTTTTGGAAAAAATTGTGTAGTTTTGACGAAAACATGTACTCGACAGCCCGCTTTTACGAAATATGCATTTTTCTTACGTTTTCGCGTGGGTAGAACAAGAAATGATTTTCGAAATATGAAATTTGGGTACTAAACAAAATTGCTCAACCGAGTTTTGCCTGGGACTTGAGTAGTCAACTCGTAAAAAAAGGTCTCTTTTGTCGCGAGTAGTCTCTGGCGCTTCGCGCGACATCGGTTGTAAATAAGACTATTAATAATATAATATCCCGACGCGACTGTCGATGGGACTGTTCATAGATCCTAGAAAACCTGTTAAACGACACGATAAAACCACGTTACAAGTGTCAACTTGTGGTTACATTCATACCTGAAATGGCATCGAACAATAAAAGGGTCAGGGACTCCGCCCCACGGCCGTATTTCACGATCGTTCTCAAAATAAAACACGTTGAATGTATTATTAACCTTCAAAATTTTTACTTCACGATTTTATATTTCACTTTCACACTGCAAACAATGTGTTATGTAAATTTGTATCATGATTTTTATATCAATGATTTTTTCTTCCCCGGTCACAAACAATATGATTTTGAATTAATTGAAAAAAGTGCGAAATTTTCCCATTTAATCGGTCTTCGGATTTCAAATCGATCAAATATAAAATGCATCGAATGGTCCTCGGGGCCCGACAATTATTATTTTGCGGTCTAGATCGAGAGCCGGATTCAGGGTTCCCGCAGAGCGCGACGACTCTACGCCACCAAAGCGGCAAGACAAATGGCCCCGTGACGTCGGCGATATTGGGTTTTCAAACTGGGCCCTAATCGTCGGCTTTGGAAACACGCCGGCAATAATCGAGTGCGTCTTTTGAGCCTTTGTCTCTTTTTCTTCGACTCTGACAATGTGGGTCTTGATAAAAAGAGTTTCACAAAAAGACGAGAGTGCAAAAAAGTTAATGAATTCCACGTGGTTGTTGTTTAAAAAGCAATTGTTTTTTAATGTTTTCTACTTGTTTTTTTGCAGTTTCTCAAATTGTAACAATATATTTGAAAAGTGCTGAACTATGTCATTAATGAAAAATGGAATTTTTTTCTTTTACACGGCAGCTTTTTGATTCGATCAACAATTGATGCAGCTCATTGATTCCGCAACCTACACAGCTCGTTGCTGCTTAATTTACCGCCGCAACAGCTGCCGCGTCATCTCTGTTCATTTTCTACTCCCTACAATGTCCCATTGATTACGTTATTGTGTATTATAGTATGTTGCTCTCGAAACAGGGCCTTTTTTTTAGTTTTTTCTAGTGAACGTAACGGTTCTGAAAACTAGTTTTGAGTGACAAAAACGTATTGATGATATTGAGTGATATCTTTTAAATGATGTTTTGTTGTTTGCCCCCCCCCCTCGCATTTCCGCCTTAATCCAGAATCAAAGAAAACTTCTGTTATTCAGACTCCAAAATTCCTGCTATTCAGAGAATCATTTTCCAACCTCTGTAGCACCGAAATTCATAACCCGGCATCGCGAACATGAAAAAAAAATGGCGGAGTACATTATTCCCCAGCTCCGTAGCAATCATTGCGGCCAAAAGTGCCAGGCACCGTGTACGTAAGTAGCACGGGAGCAAGATCCCAGTTTGTACAGCACGGTAAACAGGGGCTCCAGACCTTACAGGGCGCGAGTAAATGGTATGTAAACCCCGTTCCGGGGGAACCCTTGGCCTCGCGCGCGATCCTGGACCCGGCGCGCTACACAAACTCCATTAAAACATTACGCACGTGCCGATGCGCTTGGAAAATCAGATGCGACCGTAATCCCGACCCGACTCGAATATATTGATATTGCCCGCTCTCTCGCTCTTTGTCTCTCGTTTGTCTCCCGACTCGGTCCGTCTCTCTTGCTCCGCAGCGCGCCCTCACTTTGGTTGCCTTGTTCTACGAGTGTAATTATCGCTTGTGCTCATAAAACAATTTTCATCCGTGGTATCGGGTGAACGAAATTATTGCAGGTTTATTGAATTAAGTTGTAGGGATAGTTTTCGAATTTCGTACATTGCATATTTCGGATTATGAGTTTGTGGCGTTTGTATGTATTTTTAGTTGTTATTTGTTCAATCGGAAAAAAATGAGGAAAGCTGGTTTATTTTATTTTTTATTTGAGGAAAATAGGTAATTAATATTGACATAAGAAAAGCCCCAAGAAAACGGCATAAGTCGTCGACAGGAAGATCATTACCTCGCAAAACACCGAAGCAGGGGAGGAAAGCCACGTCGCTAATTGTTGGGAATATTCGTGATTAAAGATTCAAGTCGAACAAAGAGAGCTCATTTTGTGACGGGCTTTTCGACGCCACTTCAAAGGGTCCCGGATTCTTTCTCATGCGCGACCAAGGAAAAGTCATTAAAAGTCCATTTTTCATTTGCATTTTTCACCTTCGTCTTCGGATGATTATCAGAGACCCTTAAATGAGACATGTGTTGAGTTGGTTAAAATTGAAATTGGATTTCATTTTTGAGTTTTGAAATTGGTAATGCAAAAACGAGAAACAATAAAAACAGCAGGAACGAACCGTGAAATCCATTAATTGTATTGAAAAACTACTTTATACTCTGTCCAAACACTGCTTCAAAGTATCAAAAGCCTGAAAATTATGGGCTGTAATAAATTTTTGACTCGACTCTGGATGCATAATACGACCAAACAAGTGTTTTGAATGAAGAATGCACGCTCGAATTGTGGGAACCGGCACGAAAAAGAGATTCTGCACGGTGTCATTTGCTCCTTTTGGCCGTATTGTCGGCTCGACAAGGCAAAAAGGCGTCGACAAAGCCTTCTTTCTTCTCTTTGCGAGATTTCGAACGGAGAAAATTCTAGTCAGACTGGCGCCACGAGTTTTTCACTGATACAAATGAAGTAGAAATTGTACTTAGGTATAGAGTCTCGTGTAATTGATTCAAAATTGTGCAAACACTCGAATTTATTATATAATATTTATTAAATAATATAGTATGAAATATCTTATACAATGAATATATTATATGACATATTGTTTTATGTACGTGTCATGTAATTGAAGATTTATAACAACTATTTCGCTCAATTTTTTCGTTTGTTTTTTGTTCAATTATAATTTACAATGATTTTGTATTTTATTGTTATGTGAAGAATTAGAAATACTCGAATACTAGGCTTTTTGAAAATAAAAAAATTCCTAACATTTTTGAAATATGTTATTATAAAAAGTTGTCGCATGTAATTTTCACAAACTTAATTTGCTAATTTATAAACAACCGCATAAGCAGCAAAACATTCAAAAATTTTTTTTCCAACTCTCTATATACGTTTTAGTTAATAATCAGAGTAACCGAAAATATACATTTGCAGCTTACATGCTTAGTTTACAAATTTATTCAGTTTCAGCTTATTATGTATATTCTGCATATTGTTTGGTAACGACATTCAGAATTTTAAATTTTAGTAGCTCAAAAATAACAATAATCATAGTTGTAAAAGAATTTTTTGTTTTAATTTCAATCATAAATGATTGCTTAGGATGGCGTATAAATAAAAATTCGAAAAGTTGTTTCAACCAAGTGATTAATGGAGGAAAATAAAACGTACGAAAATGCTCAAGATGTCGAAAATTTTGAACTCTTTAGCATGTTTTACAAGTTCTTATCGCAATTTACGAAAATACTAAATAATCCTCGAAAGTTCCAGAAGTTCTAACAAAAAGTCAGAAATACTAAATATCTCTTAATAGTCAAAAAATATGTAAATAAAATATTCTCCAAAATGTAAAACATACAATTCTGTGAATTCATGTACAATACCATACATACCTACACGAAAAAATTTTCAAAATTTTTCCAATACTAAAAAAATACTGAAAAACGATATACATTTTTTTATATCGATTTATTTATAATAATTTATTTTTATTATTCCAATTTTTATTTATAATAAAAATAATAATTATATGAATATGAATATCATGTTACAATATTATATTATAATATTTTATTATAATGATATAATAATGTAATATATTATTGTAATATATCATATATAATATATCCTTATTTTATATTATTTATTTTTATATTATATTTTACAGTGCGTCCGCCTGGATAGTGAACACTATTTTTTTTTAGGTTCAAACTTGGACCTAAAAAAAAAATAGTGTTCACCATCCAGGCGGACGCACTGTATATTTATTTATTATTTTATTTATAATATTTATAATAAAAAAATTAAAATAAAGGAAAAATCGATATAAAATAAAAGATACTGTTTTCCAAAAAAATTGATTAAAACTATCAATATCGCTACACTTCTTAATATTACAGAATCGAATTATAAAAATATTTGTAGAATACTGTAATAATTCCAGAAAACATATTGTATACCTAAATGCTAAAAAATACTAGAAATTTAAAAAAAGATACTGTATCCTAAAGAATATAATAAACTTATCAAAATTGTTGTAATTTTCAATATAAGAGCATCCAATTCGAAAAGCACGTTGCAATATAAATGAATATGAAGATTTCTTTTAGTATTTTCTGCATTTATTGTGCACATTTTGTATATTTTTCATGTTTTTCAGGCATAACATGTCATTTTTTCCTGCATAAGGGAAGGCGGGGCAAAACGGTGATCATAACGTTTACCGAATGTTATAACATATAAAAATAAGTTATATTTCAACAACTGTTATGTGAATCTTTTGTTTAAACTATATCGCAATTTTACAAAAATAAAACAATATCTATATTGAATTTAGCAATAAGTTATAGAAGTTTTTTGAAAAAGTTGTTTTCTCACTGTCTTGCCCTAAGGACGGGGCAGAACGGGGAGTTTTACACGGAAAAAATTTTTTGGCAAAAATTACCAAACGATTTAGGATTCGCTGGAGAATGGTGAAATTTTGTCACTTTTTCCCAAAAAATATGATAATTTTGCCCATATTTTGGGTAAGAAATCCTAAAATGTGGTAAAAATTACTATATTTTTTGGGAAAAAGTGACAAAATTTCACCATTGTCCAGCGAATCCTAAATCCTTTGGTAATTTTTGCCAAAAAATTTTTTCCGTATAGAGTAAATAGAAAACGATGAATTGTGAAAAATTTTTTTATCAAAATTTTGTAGTAATCTGACTTTACATCCAGTCCGTAGTTGAAAAAAGTAAAATTAGCCATACGAATTTTCGTCACATAAATTCTGAAACAAAACTTCTCCGCTTCTTTATTTTGCCTGAGCTCGAGGTCGGCTATGGCCTCTTTTGAGTACCAATGGGGGTTTTTTTTTTGCAAGATTTTCTTTTCCTTTTCTGGAATTTCGCTTCTCAATTTTCTTCTTTTTATTTTCTGCTTTTTCAGCATTCACGTCAAGTAGTTGCTTCTTGTAAGGGAACGAAGTAAGGACTGCTCTTTTTCCTGTTTTTTGCTCACTCGTTAGGTACCTTGAACAGTAGAGTTGCATTTTTAATTTTACTACTATATTGATTTCCACCCACTTGCCTAAATTATCCGGCCATGGTAAATAAAAGTAGGAGATATATTAATATACCTATCGATGCGCTATAATTAAATTTTTTCGTGCATATTTTCAATCACTCTGATAATAATATTCAAAATTCGAAACAAAAAAATTAATATCTCAGAAAAATATCTCCTCTCATTCGTTACAATTATGTTAATTATCTCTATGTAATCAAGGTCAGAGTTTTTGTCACTCATCATTAAATGTTGAGCAAAAGCATTCGTGGTTCCCTTCAGACATTCGAGTCGCATCCACTTTAAGAAGTGAGAAGTAAAAAAAAAAAATTCTCGGCGCGTGCATCCGATTAGACGCGCGGTGAAAGATGGACTTTCGTATATATATTCTCGCTAGCCGCGCGCGATGGAATCGGAATCGTAACGCGCGATGGAATCGGAATCGTAACGCGCGAAAAGCGTGACGACGGCTCTCGAGGGAAAGCGCCCGCGCGCCTAGGGCCGGCGCTTCATTCCGTTTCATCCGAGACGCTTCTTATCGCGTCGAGGGTGAACCTTCGTCTTCTTCTCCTTATCGCTTTTCACCATGATTCATTCCCATACATGCTTATTCCCATCCCCCGCACACTTTTCTATGTATGCTGAACTAAGAAAAGTTTCTAGTATTCTTTAGCAATCATACAAGTCGAGATTAGAATTTTTGTTTGAAAGTTACGCGAATTCTACGTCACTGAATATTCTGATAAGACGAAAGTAGCCTGATATTTCAGACAACCCTCCCACTTCCCCTTTGGTGAACCTGCATACAGTGTACTATACATTACATGACGCTCTGAAAAAAATATACCAAACTTTTACTAGAAATTTACTCTGAGTAGGTTCAAAAATTTTACTAATGACGTTTCCCAAAGACATAACATTACACAAACTAACACGCTATTCGCGTACAATGTGACACATGACCTCACGCATAATACGATATGAAATTGGAGATAACGTCATTACTCGATACTGACAGAACTGAAATTCCCACTGTCATCGTCGATTCAAACCACCCTAGTATATTTTGATTTTCGGTAGCGAGAGCTTTGCGCGACCGCGACGGGACCAAAAGGGATAACGCGCAAACGAGACAATATCGCATTTCGCGAATACCGTAATAAACAAATGGAATTACCCGCGCGCGCTGGAATTCGCGTCGGATTGTTTATGCTTCCGCGTGTTCATTTTCATCTTTTTTCCCCTTCCGTTACGGGCGCGCGCATATACACACACAGTTTTCAGTCTCGCCTTACACGCGACATGAAAATTTCCTGAATATACCCGTACATATATGTATATATATACATCGGTTTCCGCGCTCAACGAGCGGCGGATACACATTTTCTGAAAAACGCCCGTGACGGCTGGATCTGCCGTGTGCTATACCTGTATACAGCACGTGGTATATCGCATTTGCGGAGCATGTCGCGCTTCAGTCAATGTTTGCCCCGATGCAAATTTCCTGCATTTTTTTAATCGGATTCCCGACACGTCATGCCCGCTTTTTCCCGATGAAAACTCCTGGCGCACGTTACTTCGGACGAGTGTGAGCTGCGATACAGTAACTGGGACAATTATTTCGGAGGTGGAGTTTGAACTCGAGAGAGGAAGTCGTAGAATCATACAATGGAAGAATAACTGTGATTTTTGCTCTTCCTACACTAAAAACCAATTTGGTTTGCTGAAACAAAAGTTTATTAGTATTATGTTCCAAAACTCATAATGTTCATAATAATGCCTACATGTTTCGTTATGTCATATGTTAAAAAATGGCTGGTGATTTGAAATTTGTAAATTTTGTAAAGAATAATACTACGTTTTTTTTTCCACCCAATTTATAAGTTTTCCTTATCCCATCAAAGTATGTACTTCTATTGCGTAGTCATTCTAAAGACTTTCATTAAAAATTGATAATTACGTTCGAACCAATATGATTTCGACGCATTGTGCACTCCATCAGTCAAATAGACGACAGCTATTAATATTAAATCCACAGTTTTGTTAAAAATAAAAACCAAGCAATACAGAACTCCATCTTGGACAAAGTCCATACAATTATTTAGCTACACAACTCGTGAGCTCTCGTCAATGGTTCAGACACAACAATTATTAATTTGAATAATGGTTCGTTTGAATCACTAGTCTATTAGAACTCTTTTTGCTCGATTATTTCTACTTGCTACATTGCCATTCTACATCTATGTTTCGCTCGTTCTGCCAAGTTACTATAAACGATTTTTAATGTACTACATTTGGTATTTCTTAACCATGACTACTACTGAAAAACTATAAAGGTCTTCAGGAATGACTGATAATACTGTAAACGATTCACTTACTGACTTAAGTTACAGTAAAAATACTATATTATTCATTCTGAATACTGTTGATAACTATGAAAACACTATAAAAACTATTCGTATTGTCTTATAATGTTTTGTGTCCCTTAAAAATTCACCAATAACCATTATTTGTAATCACTATTGTACAACTATTGACCTTTATAGTTCACTATTGATGACTTTTGATATACTGTTAGAATCACGAATAGCAGCTAATAGTTATAAATGTTTTTCAATTTTTGCAGAAACATTAATAATGGTAAATGCAGTAACATCAACCATTGTTACTCCCGTTGCTATTTTTTCCCTTGTGCATGACTTCTAGATACTAATAAATTATCATTTTATTATGTATGTTGTCACTTTGCACACAATTCCAGGTCTCTCAAAATATTTCGAAGTCAGGTAAAAAAATGTTTCTCTCCATAAGCCATTATACATGTAAGAAAATCTTTATCTTGTCCTGCGCATGATTTCAAGCCACTGCTGTATGACCATTTCATAATTTATATTTTTACTACTATAAGTCAAGGTCTCCCAAAATATTATTGTCCTACTACAAACACATAATATGTTATACTCAAGTCAAAAAATAATAATCACATGAAACATTACCAATGAAAGAAAATCTTTCCTTCGACCAGCACATTACTTTAAGTCAGTGATGTATGACCATTTCATCATTCATGTTTTCACTCCATGCATAAGTTCAGGGCTCCCAAAATATTCTTTTCATAACATAACCTCAAAAATATTTCATATTACCGTTGGAATATGTTCTTCCCTGGAAACTATTATGTATGAGTACCTAACAAAAAATTTTTGTCTTGCTTGCACATGACTTGAAGTCACTGATGTATGACCATTTCATTATTCATTATAGTAGTAAACGTAGTAGTATAGTAGTACAGTAGTAGAAACAATTGTTACACCATATTATACTTTGTCTATATTCACATAATGGTGTCGAGCTTTCGACTGGATATCCCAATCTTCATCAGGACTTTTTTCAAGGAAGATCTTTACATAACAATAGCAACTAACGAACACCTCTTAAAAATAACGTACAATAATATATATCGTGTATCATAATTCCTCAAAACTAACTGTTCACTCGTCATGAGGTGTTACTACAACCACGAACAACAAGTTACTGATCAGATATCACAAAAGCCACAACTTTAAATGTATTAAGATAAAGGTATCAAGCTAATAACTACTACATCTTAATCATGTTCAGAAGTTTATCATATATAGGATTCAAAGACCTCGTGTCCGTTTGTCTATTTATAGTGTTCTCCGTTTTCTTTATAAAAATCATCTCCGCTATATTCCGTTTATAATAATTACTTTCTCTGTTTCGTCTATTCCCTCCGTGAATAAGTTTTTATCTTTATAAAACGTAGTCTTAAAAAAAAAAATATTTGTATTGTCCTGCAAATGAATTTTAGCCACTGACATCTGACCATTTTAGTATTCATATTTTCACTCCACGTATAAGTTCAGGGCTCCCAAAATCACAAAAATATTTCATATTCCGGTTGGAAAATGTTCTTCCCCTTAAATCATTAGACAAGAAAAAAAAAACTTTGTCTTGCCCTGCGCATGAGTCCAAGCCTCTGATGGAGAACCATTCCGAAATGTTGCAGCTCTGGCGCGGCTATCAAAGCAGCGGCACAAAGCGGCGGCGGACGAGGAGAAGGAGCCGGGTGGGGATGTCGCCTCCAGCCCACGAGGACGCGGCACCGGCGACGGCGAAACGGCGCTGGGTAGGGATGTCAAAAGCAAAAGCGCCGTAGGGAGGGCGAGGCAAGCGCTCGGTGGCAGTGGCGGTGGCGATGGCAGGAACTGCACCGGCAGGAGCCGGGAACGGGAACGAGGAGGTGATTGCTGCTGCCGCGGAGCCGGTGGAGGGGGTCGCGGCGACTTCGCGGAGGAGAACGAGGAGAGACCGGCGGCGGCGGTGGCGGCGGCGGTGGATTCAGAGAGTGTCGAGCCGACGGCCGCGTTCGACGTCGCATCTCTCGTGCTCTACGGCTCGCGCGCTTTGCCCGTCCGACTTAAGATTTTGCTCGATCAGTTGTTGAACCAGTTGCCCCACGCGCAAGTGACGCGTCTCCTAGCCGCCTTCGGCTGGACGCACGAGGATTACGCACGAGGATACATACTGCAGGTGAGTTTTCGCGAAAAAAATCGACGATTTTGGCGTACCCCCGGCAGTGTTGTGAGAAACCCTGTCACGATTCCGGGAACGCGATTACGATCAATCGCCGATTCCAAGGTCAGTGTTGTGGCGCGATTTTCTCCGAATCTCACGGAAAATCGGTTGCCGTTCCGAGAACGTGATTCTAGTGTTGTGAAAAAACCGGAGGACTGTCTCTAAGTTCCAAGAACTGGGAAAAATCGCTGAGAAGTCGTGACAAGTTCCAGGAAGTGCGTGCGATAATTCCAACGTTTTCGAGCGAATCGACATCCACGATTCGTGGAAGAGAATCCGGAGGTGAAGCGAGTAATCGCATCGGACAGAAGCGGAGAGAGCGCTCCGAAATCGGATCGCTAAATGTCATCGGACGCCATTTGAAGGGGGCATTGCGCAAATGTTGGCAGAGGGTGGCCGATTGCGAAGGTGAACAGAGTCTTCCGGGATATTACGGTTTCTTCGGCATCGTCGCCTGGAGGCACAAGTGCGTCAAGAATGTCGCAAGGACGTGCCGCGAGTCTCACATGATTACGATCGCGCGTGGATAATGACAGGTGTGCGAAACGCTGCTGACGTGTCAATTAATCGCCGATTCCCGTCGGGATTCTGCGTCGTGAGAAGCGATCACGAAAGCCATGTGTCTTTCCGCAAAAACATGGGATTGAAGGGTGGACAGTCCTTTTGTTCGAAAGTAGAGGATTCGTCGGATTTCAGTTCCTTGGAGAACCCTTCACTGAGTAAATTGTTTCGACCAACAACTTCAATTTTTTCTCATAAAGAGAAAAAAGGAGAACTATCCTTTTTTTCGGCATGTAGCCAGTTTGAGGATCGAGGGATTTGTTCAGTCGAGCATGTAAGGTACGAAATTTGGTATCGTGATCGGATGCGTCGGCAGTAGATGTCAACGAACCCTTTAAATCAACCTTAAGGACGCCTTGAGTCGAAATCTGAAATCGTCTAGAACGTTTCGATATTATTCTTCTGTTTCATGTAGGAGAAATTTCAAGTTCAGAACTTTTTGTTCTAAGTCTCCATCTGTCTTCAAAAGGACTTTAAAATGAAGGAGTGAAAAAGGTGCGAGGATTCGAGATTATTAACTTCATAACCAGGAATAATTTTTTAAACACACGTTAAATTCCTTTATTATTCTAATCGTTTGCAAAAGATTCGTGAACATTTTTTTTCCTCATCTACAAAGGTACGGAAACAATCAAATATCGGTCATTCAGGTGTCAATAAAGTTCTAAAAATTGCATCCCGTAAGTTTTTTATCTTGAATTCGCAACTCTCATCGTACTCAGAAAATTTCTGATTTTCGGTTCCAAAATTTTTCTTCGGCTATGATTCACCTAAATATGAATTTTTTCAGTAACTCCACTCAAAAGTATATATGTCAGAGTTATCTTACATTATACATAAGAGTGAATATCAGTAATTTTTCGGAAAAAATTACCCAATATAACTAATCCCGATAACCAGCAAATCATCTAAATTGTTTAAACAATCCGTGTTTACCAAGAAAGAACAATTTTCCAACAATTGGTCTGGTTCGGAAACGACTGGCTTTTTTACGCATCGCACTCGAGGCGATTCAAACAACATTATCATACGATAATAATGCCGATACACGGAATCATCGTTGTTTTTCATTCCTCTCCGCTCGCGTGGATTCGAAAAAGCCATCTTTGTTGTCATCTGCGATAATCGCGTGTAAACGCGTTTTGTCGCCGAGAGGTCGCTCGTTTTTTTCCTCACATCATGAATTATTCATTGCCCGTGTACATGACAAACTCGCCAATCCTTCGGATCCTCATTTTCGCGATTCGCAATTTTGTCCGACATTTGTCATTTGGCAAGTGGAGAGGAAGGGGAATTTCCAGGAGCGTTTCTCAAGAGCGAGCGCGCAAATCGTTAAATGATAATTTTTTAATTACGGCGAATCGCGAATGCGAGTTGGAGACGCGTAAAAAGGACGTGGTAGTTGCAATCCAATTTAAAAGCGGATATCCAGGCGAGATCTTCACGATTTCTACACACGAATAAGACAGAGCCACCGAGCGTGAAATCATATGCAATGTCCAGTCACGGATGGCACCTTGGGCTCCTCCGTTCTCGCAATAATGCCGCACAAACTCGAAAGGAAAAGGAGCGAGAACTCCGAACGGTGACGGATCGCCGCCGCCACCAGGTGGCGCCAGATCCTGGGACGCCCAATTTCTCTTTTTACTAGCGATTTTGTTTTATTTTTATTATCCTTTTTTTTGCGATTTTTCCCCGTTGTTTGCGTTTTCGCTAGGCGATCTTCCAGAATTAGTTTTCTTGAAGAAATATACAGTCGCGCTGCGAGCTATGCGTAAATATACATCGCGGTTCCAATTTTAGAGGCGGTTGATATGTACGGAGTGGAAAAAATCTGGGACGATTTTCGTGTGTGTTACAGAAGTGCGAGTTCTGTAAGGTTTGAGTGGTTTGTATTGACAGAATTATTTTGATGTTTTTCGGTTATAGTGAAGGTGAATAAGTGAGTGTGACTAAGTTTTGATGTATGTTTTTAAAAGGATTTACGGTCGACATGCTAAAATAGCTAGGAATTTTTCAAGTCTTTTATGATCTAATGAAAGAAATAATCTGTGAAATTCTGAAATGTTATAAGTTAATGAAGTGTGAATTTCAAAAATAAACTATCGCTTAAACAAAGTGAAAATAAAATTATCTGCTTCGATGAAATTATTTTCCACTGAAATCGTCAAGTTGGAAATCAATGACAGTTTTTGAAAAGTGAGCGATTTTAGACGAAATCAAAATTATCAAAAAAATAGAAGCATGGCAGACAAATTCTCAGATCAACGATGAACTTCGATTGTCCAGATCAACAATCAGTACAATATTGAAAGATAAAATCAAAATTCAAGAAAATTATAAGCTGCTGCAATCTCGCGGAGGAAGTTTAAAGAAAAGAAAAAAGTTGACATTTTTTGTTATTGAAATATTTTTCAAATCTTTATCAACTTTGAAATGAATATCTACTTTTATAATCATATGTTAATTCACAGGATTTAATAATTGATAGTGTCACGAAAATAGTTTCTAGCTTTGATAAAACTTTCTAACTGATTTTCATTCTCTTATGGAGTGACGTTTGCAGCTTTACCTCCTACATTTTATTTATTAACGTAAATTTCCAAAGTGAAGGTATAGGAATGACAAATAATGACTTAATGTTGACTACGTAAAATATATATAGACGTGGTATAGCCTACAACGTGCAATTTATTTTCAATAAATTCCAGCGCTAGGTCTACATTCAAAAGATTAACGAGAAATCTTATATAGCTTGAATTTTTATACCATGATTTAGTTATGAGTTAAAAAATAAAATCTCTTTTCATGAATAATAAGTTTACAATACAAATTTTCAAGTTTTTTCTTGAGAACAATATATCATAATCATTTGTTATCGAGAGAAAAAAAATGTTATAGTATTACTCTTCTCCGACAGGTAATCAAGAATATCGAGTTATAGATTTCAGTTTGTTCTTATAAACGGTTTTTGATGAATAATATTATATAAATTTTTTTATACTTTTAGATTCGTTTTTTTATTTTAGTATTTAGGATTTCAGGCAAGTCTTGAAAACTTAACAGTTCTCAAGCCGAGAAAGTTAGTAGAATAATTTAGAAAGAAACAACTTGAAAACAATTCTGATATTGAAAATTTTTTCATTATTTTTACATGTATTGAGGTACGTTCAAATGTCGAGTTTCAAATAAAACATTTCGTTCATATTTTGAATAATGTTTGCAGTGTTAAACGTGAAAATTTAGATTTATGACATTTCTTCCTCAACATGGTACAATTGAAGTTTTTTTTATTATTTTAAAAGTAAAATGCTTAAAGTATCATGAAAAGTTAAAAAATATTTTTCATTATCAATTTATAATCTTATTCGATAACATTATTATAAATAATCTACTGTAAAATTCTCATTTGCTATCTTCAAAAAATATTGCGATTTTCGACTTCGTTTGCGAAAGTATTCAATTGAAGAAATAAAACATTTACAAAAAAGAGTTTAGATAAATTACCTGAACAATTGCAACCCTTCATTCACGTTTTTCTGAAGTTGCAAATGCAGCATAGAAAACTTTTTAGAGGATCAAACTCGATAAGTGTAAGAAAATGTTACAACATGCCTGAATCAATTATTTACTTGATCACAATTGAAAGACTCATATTAACGTATTTCATGAAATCTTAAAATACGAGAATCTGTTCTAGATAAATCCTATTTTTGATAACTAGATTTTTTTTATTAGAATCGTTAATAATACTAATCGTGGTGTCATAAAATTTTTCGTATATAATTTTTATATAAATTACATATAATTTAAATATTAATTGGCAAAAATAAAACTAAATCATAAAGTTACTCAACATATTTTTTAGTTTTTAGAATAGACGAATATTATTTTGATATCTAGAACTTAAAACTGATCATTTTTATTATTATTTATTTGAGAATTCATAGACTATTTTGATTAACGTTAATTTTCTAATAATTTGTTTTTTCGAAGTCCCCATCAGTAATTAAATGGCAAAAACTATACGAAAATGAACAATCGCTGAAAAAACAAGCTTTAATTAAAGTCTTATGCAATTGCTATGTTTCATTGTAGATTGCAATGATATGTCCGGAATGCTACAAGAATAAACGTATCACCGGAATCAATGCCAGTGATACAAAAAACACGAAAATCTTTTCAATTCGTTAAACATAAAATAAAATGTGAAGAATGACATAAGAAAATTGAGAAAAATCATCTGTACGGAAAAAAACGTTCATTTACAGTATAAAAGTCAACACGGTATGAAAAAATTCACTACAATGAAGATAAATAAATTTATTCAACGCCGTGAAGTAATGGCTCGTTTTTCCCACGCTTGTAACTTATAAAACTCGCATTTCTTCACGTTGTTGAATAAAATATGGTCCTTGACTAAATATGGTCCTTGACTAGTATAGAAAAGATTTTTTAACGATTTTGATTACAACACGAGCCGTAGGCGAGCGTTGCAACCTTCAGACTCGTTAAAAAAACTTTCCCACACTAGTTAAGGAATATACTATATTTTTGCGTATTTTAAACTAATAATTATAACACTTGTTGAGAATTTAGGAAATATATTCACGATTTCACGGAATATTTGCTGTAAAAAATTTTATAAATAATCCATGCATTTTCATAAATTGCTTACATCATTATAGAATATTGATAAATTAACATGATCGCTTTTTCTATTGCACCTTACAGAATATAAATTGCTTTTATTAACTTTATTATACTTGATGCTACAGTAAATAATTCACTAGCATAAAAAACTACCACAAAATTGAGTAGTGTTTAAAAACGTTCTTCGTAATTTGAGGATCTCTTTTAAACTATTTTATTATATTTTTTATAGCAAAAATAATTCGTATCTAAAAAATACACCTGCAAAATTCATTACAGCCTTTTACCAACATTTAGAAACTCTAAAATTTTCAGAGTAAACAAAATTTATCCCTGGAATTTCTGAAATAACTTTAGTGAATGTGAGGCTTACATTTTTGGTACTTTTTATTTCAAGTAAATGAATTAACTCGCATTAAAGTTTCACCGAAAAATTCACGAATTATTCTCTGCGTTTACTGCGGAATTCGCCAACATTTTTCATGTACTTCGAAGTATTTATAGAGTATTTATGAAATATTCGCGAATATGAAACTTGTAACAATTTTTAATTCGAATAACGATTCATGCATAACTTTTTTGTAAGGTTTTAAATTATTTAATGTTGAGCAAAAAAAACTTGAGCAGTTTTGATTTCTTCAATAACTGTTTTTCTATACCATTGTTGCTTGGAAAATTTAATAATCATGTAGTAAATGTTAACGTAATATTAAAAGTGACCGATCCATAGATATTACGTGAATGGACAAATAGTATATTCCTTAACTAGTGTGGAAAAGTTTTTTGTAACGAATCTGAGGATTGCAAGGCGAGCCGAAGGCGAGTGTTGTAATCAGATGAGTTAGAAAAAAGTTTCCACACTAGTTGAGGACGATATTTTATTCAACAACTTGAAGAAATGCGAGTTTTATGAGATAGAAGCGTGGGAGAAACGAGCCATTACTTCACGGCGTTGAATAAAATACTTTTTTGCTGGAGAAAATAAATATTTTGAAAAAGTACAAACAAATGGTGAATATTAATTTATTTACTAATTTCTCTATTTCAATTTATCTGACATTTTTTTTTAAACTTTCATGTTAGTTACAAACTAAAATACTTCGTAGAATTCATTTAAAAAAAACACCCAAAAATGTAATAGAGCAAAAATAAATTCTTGTATTGATGAAACATTTTATTCATAAATAATAGTAAAATGTAAATAAAAAACGTAAAATCTTTTCTTGTACAATAAGATACTGCTCGAAACATAGTTGAATGAATAAATTTTAGAAAACAGCCTCAACATTGCAAGAAACAAAATATAAATATTAATATTTAAACAAAGAATTCTTATTTTTTAGTAAAATTCTGTCATTTAATTTTTTCCTTATGTATGACTCATCCATGCAATAAAATCAGTGTTATTTTCTGCATCAATAATTAAAAAATTTATTCGAATCAATCTATTTAATAAGTTCGTGGTGTATGTTAGCATAACAATGATTAAAATTTAAAAAAAACCAAAAACCTTTTTTTCACTCTAGTACATTTCTTGGTAAATCAAACTCATTTCAGTAACATCTACACTCAATTCTCAGTGCCTTTAATAAATAAACAATAACATCGGACGATTTCTCATTGCATCTTCTCTCTGTTGCGACATATAGATCGCGTGCCTTGCGCCTTTGTCCAAGTGCTTGAGTTCTTGATTTTTAATCTTATAATAGCTATGTCATGTCATTTCTCTTTTACTTGATACTTGATATTCGTTTTGTTTTGCAAGTCGTGTTTCCAAGTTGAAAATGTATGTCGGGTCGTGGTAAACATGACACAATTTTTTTGTTAACTGTAACGAATCTAAAAATTTTTCGTGCGCCATTTTTACGTTTAGTAAACAAGATTGCACCAAAATGTGCAGTAAACGAAAATTTTCAAAATACGACAATATTCAAGCATAAATAGTCGCAAAATTATGAAATTCATAGCTTTCAATTCAACATTTCATTTGGAATCTGGAGTCTGAAAGATTTGTTTTCTGGCGTGTTCCAGGACTCGCAGAACGGCCCGGTGCTGGACCGATGGAGCATATGCTCGGCTGAGGAGGAGCCGCTGGTGCTACAGCAGTTCCTCAGGTTCGCCGAGACGCGTCCCTTCGTGCAACAGCTGCTGCTGGCCGCGGGGACGCCTGCTCCGGATGTTATGTCACCGAGCAGGCGACCGTCGCCGCCGACGATGCCGCTAGCCCACCTACCGCCACCCTTGCACCTGCTTCACTGCGGGGGCCTCTCCGGAGTACCACCACAAGTCGGGCGGATCCACCAGGCCCCGTCTTCGGCGTCTCCTGCCGCACCTACACCCTCACCTCCGCTGTCTCAGCAGCATAAAAACCACAATTCCCCTTTGAACCGACTGCAAAGCATGCAGCCCTTCGATTTCCGGAAACTCGGGACCCTCGGACTTCCCGCATTCCCGGAACCATCGACGATGAGGCCCAAACTGCCCCAATCGACGACAGCTCCCTCGCCCTTCAACACTTCTACCGGAGCGCTGCCCCCGAGCTTCCTGCCGCCAAGGGCTATCAAAACCGCGACCGAGGACAACGCCCGTGGCAGCGTCGGCGAGCGCAGCACCGACGACGAGGAAGAGGACGAGTACAGCGCCTTGAACCTCAGCCAGAAAGACTGTAAACAGCAGTTGCACCAGCAGCAACAGCAACAACAACAGCAGCAACAGCAACAAAGAGCCGTGGCGGCTGCCATGAACACCATGCACCAAGCCATGGGTATGTCGCCACTTTGCCGGCCCCCAGGTGTGCCCGGGCGCAAACCCCACTCTCCCGGCAAACGACACCAGTGGGGCTCCGCCCCTAACATACCCCCTAACCTCGGCACCCCATTCATCAACCCCGCGACCGGCAAGAAACGCGTGCAATGCAATGTCTGCCTCAAAACCTTTTGCGACAAAGGTGCCCTGAAGATCCACTTCAGCGCTGTCCACCTGCGCGAGATGCACCAGTGCACCGTCAAGGGCTGCAGCATGATGTTCAGCTCACGGAGATCGCGCAACCGTCACAGCGCTAACCCTAACCCCAAACTCCACTCGCCCCATCTTCGTCGGAAAATCTCGCCCCACGATGGTCGCTCCAGCATGGCACACGCCCTGGTCTTACCGCCACAGGTAGGTCTCCCAGTGCCCCCTCAAGGTCTCAACCACCACATGCCCTTTGGCTCTTTTCCCCTTTTGACACCCCCGCCGGAGCTCCGGTCACCAGCGTCCCTTTGCGCTGTGGACTTCAAGCATCTTGACCTGTCATCATCATCCGGTCCCGGGGGCAGACCAACGCACTCGTACACCGAAGACGCCCTGGCCGCTCATCATCGTCTTCAACAGCAGCAACAACAACTGCAACAGCTCGAGACTTCGACGGTCCACAGTGCGGCGACCACGACGCCGTCGTCATCACCCGTCAGACAGGACAACGAAGATGACGTGGACGACGCTCTGGATGATGACGACGATGACGATGAAGATGATGGCGGTATCGTCGTCGTTGCTGGGGATGACGACCAACCTGCTGATTTCAGTCTTGCCAAGAGACCCAAGCTCTACCTCGAGGGAAACGACGACGACAGCGACGGTTCCAGCGCGGTGACGCCGCCGCCCCCGCCGGTGTCGTCGAACCCCACGATCACGAGTACCAACTTGGCGATCAATCTCAATCGCGGAGTCCGGAAACGCAAGAGCCAGCATCCCACGAGGTGCGCGGTCTCGGCCGAAGCTCACTCGTCATCGACCGACGGGGATTCCTCGAACGAAGCGGTTTTCCAGCAAGAGCAACCGGAGGACATGTCGATGTCGAGGCTCCAGGAAGCGGAGGAGTCGGCGGTTTCGTCGGCAGAGGACAAGGAGGAGCCGAAGGACTTGAGCTCGAGATCTCCGGAGAGGGGGAAATGTCCCCCGGATTCTCCTTGTGAGAGCAACGCCAAAGAGGGGGAAGTTGAGGGTGGTGAGAGGTCGCCGGAGGGGGTGAAGCTGGAGGAGACTGCAGATGAGAATCATGAAGAATGTGAGTGTTTTTTGGATTTTGCATTGTTTTGTCGTTTTGTTTATGGGGTGGATCGTATATTTTATGTGACAAGATCATATTTGTTAAGGAATAGGAGTCCTATAAGTAGCAAAAAATCCGAATAAATTCAATTTTTTTCATTGTATACAATTCTTGAAATAATAATTGTGATAATTATTGTTATTTCTAATATTGTTCGTGTTATCATAACAGTTATAATAATAATAATCATAATTATGAAACTCATAGTAAGAATGATGATATCCGTTCTTCTCATTTCTGATAAGTAATCTATTCTTCGCAATATATTTAAAAACATCTATGATTTACTTGGACTTGAGAAACATCATTGGATGAAACTACTAACAAAAAATATGACAACACAAAAATCTCGTCACTTTTTGAGTGTGACGAAAACCTATATAAGTTTTTTTCAAATTCAACAAAGCAATTTTATTTTCAACGCGACAATAACTCTTTTGTATGAATATCCTCGACACACTTCACTATTTTTTTATTTAAATGAAAAATACTTCATTAGTCATACAAAAATCCAGTTTTCTACTTAAGTTTTACAATTTTCAGTGACAGAAATCTTTCTGATTTTCTAATATTGCAGAAAGTCAGAAATTCAGAACTAAAATAACTGAATAGGAATTTTATATTCTAAAAAAGAAACCACGCTCTCAATTTAACATCAAAAACAAAACTATTAATTTCTGTAAGCTTAAATTATAACATGAATTATTGAAGCACGTGTTTAAAAAGTAATAAAAAAAATTTTCTTCGCGCTTAGCGTTCTTTCGCATGACCTGTTCGTTATAAAAAAATGCTTGTCATCATAATTCATGAAAAAATTAAATTCTCTTGATACTTAAATAGTATTTTAATTAGAATACGTCAAAAAAATCGCATGAGTTCAAAAATTTTTCGAAAATCATCTTTTTAGAGCAGGTTCGCTGGAAACTGTTGAAAAATGATACAATTATGAAATTCTAATAAATTATTATAGTCGATTCCTGTCTATGAAAGTAACTTTTACTGATAACCATAAATTGCTTTTTTTTTTATTTATAACATGAATTTCCATCTTCGTTATAACTCATTTCACTTCTGGAATGAAATTTTTCTATTATCCAACCTTTCAAAAACGAGAAAATTCGCCATACCAGAAAAAAAAGAGAATCCCACAACTTTCTGATTTAGGTACGAAATTTCCAATCCGAAAATTCCATGACAAAAGTAACAATTTCAAATTTCTAGAATCTGAGATGAGTCAAATTAAAAATGGGTATCATGCACAAAAAGAAAAACATAATTTCCAGACTCATTGAATTAACTTCAATTTAGTCAGTAGTCATATAACTATCTACTGAGTGGATTGAAAAAATTTTTACAATTTTTGAATTAATACAATTTAAAAATGTTTAGAAGAGAGCGATAGAAATTTATAGAAAGACAAATGAAAATCAAGTAATTTTTCATGGGAAGAAGTAGATTATTTTTAATTTGAAATTTATGTCGTACAATAATGTGTAACATTGTAACTAAGAAAAAGTGAAAAATTTTACGATTTCTCAAAATAACAAATTATCTATGTAGTGAATTATATTGCTGTAAAATCTTAAATGGAAACTTAAGAAATTCATTTTGGTATGAGTATTGTTTTATAAAAGTTATAGATTTATTTCGTTAAAAGTAAAAACTATTTTAGAGATATAAAGAAATCAAAAGTCGATTATTTTTTTATAATTTCATATTTAGAATTTCAATGAACATTTGTCTAATATTTTTGTTATCATTCCATTCCTACAAATTTCAGAGATTTTTCAAAATTTTTTTTGTTTCTAGAAAAAAATGAGGCCTTTCAGAATTTCATAAAAATTGTGAATGATCCATATTTGTGTTGTAACTGTATTTTACTCGAAATATCGAATCAATAAATACATTTTTCGCATTTCTAAATTTTATTGTCCAACAGAAAAGAAAAAGACAATAATTTTCGATTTTCAAATATGTTTAAAACTTTTACTACGTGCGCAGTAAAATTTTTCAAGCTGAATTTTTAATTTACTATTATGAATTCTGATGATCAGACGATAAAATAAAAATGATGATTAAAATTCACATTCATAAGAATATTGGAAATTGAAAATTGTTTGTAACATCCATATAAATTTGTAGAACAATGAATCAGAAACGTGCTTTTCATGTAATTCCTAGACTCTTATTTTTTCTCTTTACTTGATCACATCTCAAATCCGAACGGATTAAAGTAGTCAAACTTATTTTGAAAAAATTCATTCTTGAAAAAAGTTTGGGTTGTATGTATGATTTGAGTCAAAATTATTAAATCGTGATTTACGATCCAGATTTAAATTTTTTCTGTAATCAAATAGAAAAAAAAAATTTTTTTCAACTTTGGCCTCGCTGAACCTGCGTTACTGTGTCATAAAAGCGACCATTAGAATAACTGTGACACTCGTCCCACTTCTTATTTAGAAAACTGTCCCCAAATAATACGCTTAGGTATAAGAAATTCGGCTGAAAAAAATGCAAACATCATAAAATTCATTCCAATGACTGTCTTAATGACTAGAAACTTTAAGAAAGGTCTCGATTCCTTGACAATAACTAACGTTATTTTCTTTTTTTTAATTTCTGCATCAAATATAAATAATTGGCTCCTTATCCTAAATACTAGAAATATTTGTGCAGATTCTCGTACATTTTTATTGGTATCGTTACCAGTATTGACACTTAAACATTATAACCGTACTCAGAAGAAACTCCACAAGCATTTTTCCTACTCCGTATGAAAAGCTTGTAAAACAAGAAACTTCAAGGAAAAAACGTCAAGGGGTTGCGACCTTTTCATAAGTGCCCAGTACTTAACTAATTTACCTTGAACCACCATAAAAATAAAAGTAACAACTACATGCGGTACCTGAAACACGCAATCCTAACTGCAAGCATTACCCATCAAACCCCGATATAGGAAAGAACAAAAAGAACCGAAACCAGGTCGCCTGAAACCACCCCGTTTCATTTCAGTGAATGCTTTGCGTCAACTCGAGTCCTTGTCGCAGGGTCACCCCCCAGCCGCTCCAGCATCAGCAGCGACGGCAGCGTCTGCGCGTCAGGCAGCGGACGCTTCGAGGTATGGCCGAGCGTCCAGCAGCCCCGAGGCGACGCTCCACCAGGACAGCTCATCTCGTGGCTCGCGCTCATCCAGCGCCTCGCCCTCCACAGCGGCCACGGATACGGACAGTAGCCTCATCACCTACGCCCGTTACGAGAATGGCGGCTTCGTCAGCACACAGGAAATACCCCTCGACCGCGAGAACCCCCGGCGCTGCACCGCCTGCGGTAAAGTATTCCAAAACCACTTCGGGGTCAAGACCCATTACCAGAATGTCCACCTCAAGCTCATGCACCGCTGTAGCGTCGACGGCTGCAACGCCGCGTTCCCCTCCAAAAGGTCCCGCGATCGGCACTCGGCCAACCTCAACCTCCATCGAAAACTCCTCTCGACGTCCCCGAGGACGCCGCCGCCGCCCGCCCTGGCACCGTCCCCTGGCACCCCGTCCCCGCCGCCCCTGCCTCCGCCCCCGCCCCCGCCACCTCCGGCGATGGGCAACCTGCCCCCGACGACGACGTCGCCCCTCATGCACAACGAGTTCCTGGCGCGCCTCTACGCCGACGCTCTCGGCGCCTACCCCCTCGGGCCCATCGACCTCGCGGCGCGTATTCCGCCACCCCATCCGCTCCTGCTGCCCCCTCAACTCGGCGCCACTTTCCCCGGTCTTTTTCCGGCCTTCAACGGCCTCGCGCACCACCACCACCACCATCATCATCCCCAGCTGGGACATCTTAACCACCTGACGAGGCTCGCCCACGAGCAGCAACAACTCCAGGAAGCCAAGCAAGAGGACGCTGCCCGGTGCCTGGTGCCAGGCTGCGAGCGCGTCTTCGGCTCCAAGGCCGTCAGGGACGCCCACGCAAGGGACCCTCAGGCCCATCGGGACCTCTCCGCTTCTGACCTGTCCGCCTCGTGACCGCTGTGATGCCAAAACCCTCGTGCAATATCTCACCGGCCCCTTGATCCTTAGTCAATTTTTAAAAGTCTTTTGTTTTTCAGGTCCTTTCCCCCGCGTCGACGCCGCACCCCCCCCCCCCCCTTCGCGGTTAATTTATCGTCGTTGTGATACTCTACGTTTTAGCGAAATCGTATTTAATACTCCGAGCTGGTAGCGAAGACGGTGTTTTTTGTGTATTTTGGGTGGTACTTTGAGATGCTTTTTCTGGTGGGAGGATCTGGTTATGGTGGTGTTCCTGATTATTGTAGGAAGTTTGTGTTTTGTGTTTTTTGTGTTTTTATTTTTGTCAAAAGGTTAATTATTGGTTAATGAGTCTGGGAAATATCTTTAGATGAAAGTGAAATTGGTTATGGATTTCAGGATCTTAGGATCTCGCGTAATAAAGATTTATTTTCGTTATTAAACTGAATTAAAATAACTGTAAATAAATATCATCTCAGCATTAGAGTAGTGAAGGGAATAAATATAATTCTTTGAACGCTTTTCTCCAACTTTGAAAAATTACCATTTGTTCTAAATAGATTGCAACCTGCTAGTCTATTGATTAAAGTTAGTCTTAAAATAATCGGAAAGCTTTATATTCAGAAAGCTTTAACTATTATTTAAATATTATTTATTTTTTTTCATTCTATATTTTTATAGATAGTATTAGATTTCATACGTCGGTTCTTTTGGATAATTGAAGATGACATTGTTAGAAAGATCGGTTCGATTGAAAACGATAATCTTCTTTACAAAAACGATGGTTTAGAGTTTTTAAAGTTTTTTTTTTTCTTTTTTTTGTATGTATTTTACTATTTTAGTGAAAAACAGAATTGTCTAAAATTTCTCGGTTTTTCGTTTTTGTTTTAACCTATATTTATAATTTTATTTTAAACAAATGTGATTTCAAAAGGTATTATTTCGGATATTTCAGAAAATTGAGCTATAAGGGAAAAATATATACGATATTTTTTGATTTTGCAGTTAAAACTCACAATTTACTTAAAAAAATTAATTTGCTATACGATTGAGAATTTAGAGCGATTTTTCAAGTCTTTTATTATATCGTCATGTTTTCTGGTTTGTTTTTCATGTTTTCTACGCATGGAAAAATATTACACCCAAATAAAATCAATTAAAATTTTTAAGTTTTAATATTTTTTATCTTTTAAAAATTATGTAATTATACACTATATTACCAATTTTATTTTAAATTGCAATTTTTAAATCTCATGAAATAATCATTATTATTTTAACTTCCGAAAAACACTAACACATGATTTGTCACATTTTTTGATGGCTGAACTTTTTTTCCAACTGGGAGTTGCAAAATTCAAAAATACTTATTTTTAACTCCTAATTCCTTAAAAATTTAGAATTTACAAATTATCATAACCAAATTCAAGGTCTCTCACGCATTTTTCAGAATTCGATTAAATTTTCTAATAAATAAATTAAAAGCTGAACATAAAAATCGTAGAATTAAAAAACTGATATTATAAGAAATTCATAATAGTAATTTGAAATGAATTAATTTCGAACTTTCCATTTGAAATCAAGAATTTATGAAGGCAAATTTTTGTATGAAATAACTACATTTTAGAATTTGGCAAAATAGTTAAAACTGAATCTTCAGTTTTTTTAATCGACAGCTAAAAATTGTCAAAATTGAAAAAGTTACACATTAAAATTTATCCTTCGAAGTTAGAAAACAAGTAATTAGTATCATTAAATTCGGAATATCTGGAAAAAAGAAAAATTTATATTATTATGTAAAAAACACTAGAATTAAAAAAAACCTGGAAACTCATAGATTCTGTGATTAATTATTATCTATTACATGATCCAAAAAACAAAAAATGACCATCTCGATAATCATGAAATTTCCAGATTTTTTAGTTTAGATATAAAATTTTAAAGATTCTGTAAGTTTCACATTTTGAAAGCTCTAAAATTCGATATCAAAAACTACAAACTACAATTTTCAACAATGCAAAACATTTAAATTTCAAAGTTCAAGTAATGAAAAATTTCAAACTCACACCATTCCAAATAAGGAAAATAACTGATAAATTTAAATGTTCATAATTCAGCAAGTTAAATTCCCAAACAAATTCATCACCTAATTTTTTCACTAACCCCTGATGTCATTTTCAATTTTATGCGGAAAAATTGAATTTCAGCGATTATTAAGAAGTGTCAAAAAAATTTTTCTATGTTCTTAATATCTTCTTTTACAATATATAATTTTCTTTCGTAAATTTAACGCTTTTATGATCACTACCAAACACTCGATATTCCACCTGAAACCCTCAAAATCCGCCGGGACCAACATTTGTAGCTCGGAAAATTGATCCTGGCGGATCTCGAAGGACTCCTACGCTCTTTAAAAAAAAAGTTTCAGTGTCAACAAGGACCACCCTAACCTGTATATAATATGTATACGTGTCTACGTGACAATTACTGTATACCGATAAATGTGTACTCGAAGGATACGGTCCGTTTTGTAAATAATCATCTACCCGAAGAAGTACGTGTGTGCGTGCGAGTGAGGAGGACGAGAATCTCAGCCCACGTCGCGTACGTAAATGTTTCTCTTGCACGATATCAAAAATTTGAAAAAAAAGCGTTGCCTTTGTTGTCGTTTTTACGGAATTTTTGCGATGTTCATCTTTGTTTCGACGCGTGCACGCGCACTTTTTATTCTTCGACACCATCCTGATTTTTATATTTCTCGACTGTTCTCGACTACTACTACACCTTAAGGCGAATTGAATTTCCACCTTGTAATTATTGTATAAACCGAAAATGCTACGTTGTATATTATAGATCACGCATAATTAATTGAAACAATAAATACTTGAGAAGAAATTATCTGAAGTTGTATGGAATTTTGCAAGTCTTATGAAAAGTTGTTTTAAGAAAATTTTTGATTTTTTGATTAAAAAAAAAAACCTGGGAGCCTACAACAAAAATGTCGACCAAACGAAAATGCCAAGTAAGTATTCTATTTTTTATTCTAAATAATTTCTAAAGTGCTTAAAAATATGACCTTTTTTTATAATTTATTTTCTCAGTGAAAGTTATAATAACAAATACTAGATACTTTCAGATAATTGATCGTTTATATTTTTATGCTACGTTTTCTAAATTTATCCGATAACAGCAATTGCTGAAACAATTTACTCGAAATTTAAAGGTTTTGTTTATTTTTCTAAATTGAACACTGCAAATCTGATGTTTTTCTTTGTCTATTAATTACTATACAAATCCTACGTAATGTTGAACGTTTTTATTATTTTATAATTTAATTCCGCGTCGTCAAACTTTAGAATAAAAACAGAAGATCAATTTTTCATTTAAAAGTTCACTAGTCCATATTATGGAATTTCTCAGTTTTTTTATAACGATATGAAAATTGTTAAGTATCAAAATTTTCTTTAATTTCCTATTGAAATACTATAGCTAAAAGATTTCAGGTTTGAAATTTCTAACTTGATTATTTAAAAATAGAAAAATCATGATTTGAAAATCTTTGAGTAAAAAATGATTGGATAGAACATTCCGAATTCTAAAAACTTTGATATCTTTTGTAAAATACTTTTATAATATTTGGAATATTGCCACTTAAAAGGGCAGTTACCAAAATAAAATTGCACATCTCTATTCAATGTGATATTTATTGAATCAAGTAATTAAATTGGAGAATATTTAACAGCAAAATATCAAATTCCCAAAATCGTATACAAACGCCTAGTACAAAAGAAAAAAACCATAGTTACTGATAATTTGAAAAAATTTTCTCTGTTTTTCCCAGTACATGAAAAAATTTCAAGTTTGTTATTTCTGATTTTGCTGAAATTTCTATAACTTGTTACGAATCTACGAAAGTGAAAAAAAGTTTTTTGAACGAATTCAGATTTTTTTCACTTTGTGTTACTCATAAAGTATTACATCGAAATCTTTCTAAAGATTTACGTCTTTTATAACCTCAAAATTTATTTAAATCTGGCAATGCATCAGTTTCAAACATTCAAAACTCACCAAATTTAAAAATAAAATAATCGTGGATTATTGTTGTGCTTTTAAAAAGTTATAAACAATAAAATTAATTTGCTCACATCTCATGAATTTGTTATTATCTTTCAAAATCCACATAATTAAATACAAATTTGAAGATAATCTATTTCCTAATTAACTTCATATTTTTCGAAAAAACACAAAAATGCATTACAATCGAGAGTGAAATCCGTGTAATGGTTCAAAGTTACGCAAAGTTTACCTAACCTAAAAAGTTGCAATTTCTAAGACATTCGTCAGAAAATTTTGTAAGACTCTATATTATAAATTAGCAAAGTGCAGCTATTTGAAAATTATTGAAAAAAAAAACGTTAAATACCTTCGTAATTTTTTTAGAACAAAAAAAATTATTCGCATAAATTTCATGTTCATAACTATTTTAAAAATATTATTATTTTCTACCATATTACCATACTACTTTTTTAAAATGTTACTATGGTAGGATCCTCGGCGCTAGAATCAGCATAGCTCATCTACTCGATACTTCTTAAAAATAAGTCAAATTTTATCTTTTTACTTCTTGATTATTTTCCTTCCAAAATCTAAGTATTTAAATTTCGGATTAAAATTTGAAAATAAATTATAACTATCTCTTAAATCAGTTGAAAAGATAATTATTCAAAAAATGATTATTTTTTCTATTTACTTAAATCAAAAACACTAAGTTGCTGAAATAAATGTTATATATATTGATGAGTAAATATTTTACAACCACTTAATTTTCTTTATTGTAAATCACTCATTTTTCAGATTTTTTCAAATTCAATTTAATTTCATAACATAGTTTTCCTTTTATTTAATAAAAATCTTGAAAGTAGATTAGTTTTTATTTTATTGTTTGTATACTGAATTATTAAAATTATAAATTTATTTGATATTTCTTATACTTATTAAGGAATAAAAAAAATGTGATAAGGCAAAATATTCTAATCACGTTATTGTAATTTAAATAATAAATTTGCTATGACTTAAAAAGATCAATCGTACACAGATAAAAATTGAAACATATAATAATTTTTTTCGATAACTGCGAATTCGATTGACTTTTATGAGATGTTTACAAATAATTCCATGTGTTTAAAAATTTCTATTCGCATAATTTGATAATATTAATAAATAATTTTATATGGTTAATATCTTTACTTATATTATTTTTCAAATTTTTTCACATTCACTTGTATTTCATAACATAGTTTTTCATTTATTTAATAAAAAACTTTCAAGTGGATTACTTTTTTTCATTGTTGTATATTAAATTATTCAAATTATACATTTATCTTATATATTTTTTACTTATTGAGGAATAAAAAAAATGTGATAAAGCAAAATATTGTAATGACATTATTGTAATTTAAATGATAAATTAGTTATGATTTAAAAAGATCGATCTTATATAGATAAAAATTGAAACAAATAATCATTTTTTGTGAAACTGCAAATTCAATTGAATTTAATGAAATATTTATGGATAATTTTCTCTGTTTGAAAATTTCTATTGATATAATATGATAATATAAATAAATAATTTTATATGGGGAACATCTTTACTTATATTATTTCTAACTAAAAACTAGCACTAAAACTGAATGAGTTTATAATTTTCGATATAACAAATTTGAAAAATATGTCCTTGAATGATCATTCATTAATTTGTTTGTCCTATTATTACTTCCAAAGACTTACAAAATTGAAGATTATCTTGATAAAATTTCATTATTACACCGACTCAACAAAAATGTCATACAAGCTTCAACACTGTCCTTCGAGCAGTATACCACGTGGCACCGACAAAACACGTTGTCGACTGAACAAAACATTTTCTCCTCCTGATTCGAGGTCCGATGGCAATTTCGCGAAGCCCGTTTTCGAGATGAGAAATAGCGCCTCGTTTATCAAGGATCTCGTTTGGACGCCCTTCTCGCTCTCTTTTCTTCCTCGCCGTTCGTTCTTTGTTGCGGGCAAAGGTGATGGCCGCGAAACGAAAAAAGAGCCGCGGAGAAGGAGAGAAAGAAAAAGCGCACTGACATCGACAGTGTAATTAGGGTCGTCCACGAGAGCAATTTGCTCGAAATACTTGATTGCGAGAGCGAGAGAGTGCAAGTCGCGCCGACCGTGCTTCCCTCTATGAGCCCATATTATTCCGTGGGACCCTCGTTGAAGGCCTTTAATCGATGCGGACCAAGCCGGATAGATTAGATTAGCACCTTCGATTCCACGATAAAACCCCTTGCGAAAAAGGACGTGCGTGTAATTTCTCATTGAAAAAAGACACTATTAGCAAGGGCTCTCAATTTCAGTGTTACAGTAAAAAATAACACTTGGATTTTAAATTTGAAATTTTAAGTACAAAAAGAGGCCAACCATACGGGATAAACTTGTAAATTTTTAATATTTAGTATAGTGTTTTTCAGATACTTGAATTAGTACTTATGTAAACTGAATACTAAATATTGACTAAATTAGTTTAAATTTATAATTATTGATTATATAATTAAGGAAAAATCTAACAAAAGAAACGTTGAATTCAAATGAACGATAATTTTGTACAGTAATCGGCTGGATTTTTTATTCATGTATTTTTTCGGCTATAACTAAGTTTTTCAAGTACAAAAAAGTGTTTTCAAATCCCTAGTACGTCTTTTTTTTCGAGACATTGAACATTTGCGCGATAGATAATTACCTCAGCATCCGCGACAGGTGCGGCGTGGGAGAGCTGCCAGAAGGGTCGCTTGTTTACGCGCAAGGCGGGCAAAAGCAAAATATCTGGATAGAGTAGGATAATATCTCGCGCGAGAGAGAAGGAGAAATAAAAAAAATTAAAGATAAAGAAGTGGAGGCGAGTCGACGAGCGCGAGGAGGCGGTCCCCACTTATCCTCCATACTTTCGCTTTCTCTGTCTTTTCCAATCGTTGACACTCACTCTCTCTGGCATTTTTTTCATAATTTTTCGAATAAGGAAATCTTTATTGGAAGTTATTACAATTTTTAATGAAAAAAGTTCAAAAAATATTGAGGGAATTGTGAAATGAAATGTTTATACACCTTAATGGGGAATTTTGATTTTTGTCAATCAATTTTTAGTTTAATATACTATAAAACTAAATTCATTTTATAATTATATTTCATATAATTATATTTTGGAAATCATTCATAATTTAGTTTCAAATACTACACTAATATTAATAACAACGTAAAATATTATGCATAAAAAAGGATCGAATATTCTGAATTATAAATATAATGGTATTTGTAGCATAAAAAGAATATTTTATTATTTCCATAAATGTATGTGATAATTTTAATTTTAATAGTAAAATATCTGCATAAATGATATAACGACTATTGACAAAAAACTTTTACTTTTCGTTTTTAAACTTGGTTTTCCCAAATTTTCATTCAAAAGTATTCAGGGACTCGCTATAGCTCCGGGATACTGCGTCATTCGTTCGAGGATAATAATTATTTTTAAGGGCGCCCAGAACTTGACGTGTACATACCTTAGGGCGAGAAACATGATGCGATACGTATGTAGATACGGGAAATCCGTTGTGCAGTTGACTGGACTAGACAGCTCGTTGCGAATGCACTGGCCTTCGCCGTTATCGTCCACATTGTCTCTACCAAAACTTTTTCAGTGCAACGTATGATATTCGATGCGTCTGATGTTGAGTATTTTAACCAGATGTAAGCAGGGTTATTTATAAAATACAGAAAAGTATTACAGGTTTTTTTAAATTGAATAATTTTATTGTAATAAAATTGCTATTATGTAAGATAGTATTCAAAATATTTTGAAATATGTTTGAAATTCAAAGTGTGTTCTAGATTTCTGAATTGATTTAATGTTTTTCCGGAAAATTTGGGTGAAATATGTTTGATGTAGAAACATTTTGAAGAGGTAGATAAAAAAGTATCAATTTGAATACCAATTTATTTTGAACTGTATATCTTTTGATATTACAAAATTCCAGTTCTGTAACTTCCTATTCAAAATCGCAAAGACAATCTTTGAAAACCTGAAAATCAAGTTCACTTTCAGAATAGAAAAAATTATGTTTTTCGAAAAAACTATGTATTTTCCTTGGGATTTCAAATTTCTACATCTTTTTAAGTCCAAAGTTTTATGTTATTATTATATTTGATTCATTATTTATTAATAATTAATTTAAATAATATTCAAAATATAATATATTTTATAAAAATACATAATGCATATGATTGAGTTAACTATTATTTATATATTATATTTTTTCCAATATAATAGAATTCTACTGTGTAATTTTCAAGTCACAGAGATCCAGATTTTTTTTCCAATAATAATTTTTATGTTTGTCATATTAATTCTTAAGTATATTTATGTACCTTGAAACAATGTTGTAAAATAGATTTTGAATTTGCTTTCTGGAATTCAATGTTCTAGAAAAAATAGTTATAAAAATTTTATCTATTTTTTTTATTTTCGATAAAATTACAACTGCATAGTAGAGATAATTCGTAAATTTTTAGAATTTTCATGTCTTATTAACATTTTATAGATTTATAGTATTTTTATCGATCTCTTTATGAATTTATTGAATTTTATACTACAATATTGAAAACATCAACGATTTTTATTATATTTATTATAAAAATTCTTCAGAATATAGTACTTTTTATAGAGAGAATTTTTATTTTTATTTTACTTTTTTTTGGTGTTCATACAATTAAAAAAATTACCTGGTATTGATACATGATTTTCTGTATAAATTTATAGAATTGTGTTCTCTAGAAATCGAAGTTTGAAAAAATTCAAGAACTTTAAATGAACACAGTTTTTCAATATTTAGAGATTTATAATATTTATCACATTTTTTTTTAAGTATTAATGAAATGTTGAATAACTTTGCAGTATTATTATATATTTCTTGTATTTTTCTAATTCGCTAAATAGATTTCTAAGATACTATGTTCTACGATTCAGGTTTCCATAGATTTTTAGTATTTTATAGGTTTTTTTGTGTTTGAGTATTTTTATGTATACATACAATTTCTAATTTCTATAAATTTCAATTTATATTTTTATAGAATTTGATGCTTTAGAATTTAAAGTTTCGTAAATCTTAAATATCTGTCAGATTTTCAAAACATAGTTTTTCATAGAATTTTATAACATTTACGCTTATCAGTATTTTTTAAGTATTTGTATGATACAAAAATTTTCTGAAATTTTTATGAGTTTCTCTGTATATTTGTAGAATTCAATATTCCAGAGTTCAAGGTTTTTTAGACTTTTTAAATTTCATTTAGCAACTTTTCTTTTTCTCTGTATTAAATGCTAAGTAGAAACAATTGTTCAAATTTATTTTTTCTACGTTATTCTATTAGCCAAATATTTGTAGTTACAATTTCGTTGAAGAATAATTTTTTCTGAAACTAGGATAATTTTTTTTCTCGAATTAGTAAAATTATGAATTTTGAATATCGTTGAACTTTGATTAGATAACATCTTAATATTTCAGTAAGGACATTTTTGATAATTTTCATTTATTTTGGTAATAATCATTTTTTTATGTTTCATTTTTTCGAATTTTTTATACATTATTGATTATCATAAGGGCAATTAAAAGGGCAAAATTAAAAATATTTATTTAAATAAAAAATATTTACTTACATGTGATACAATTTGAGAAAAGATACCTTAGGGTACCGATCACTTCGGCACATTATCTGTCTCAAAGGCATTGGAAAGTAGAATTAAATGATTTGTACCTTAAGGTATCTTTTCTCAAATCACGTCACACATATTTTGGCAGTTTTTAGCGGAACAAAAATATTTCGCCACTTTTAGATTTTTCGTGAATATTTTAAGGTTTTCCATTTTTAATTGCAAATATTTTCAACAGTTTTCTACCATAAAAAATATTCACTTTTTATGCATGTTTCGCCATGTTTTTTTCTTCAATTTGCATTCAATTCTAATTTTTATTTCATTTGTATTTCATTATTTGCAAATTGAAATAAAAATCGAAAATAAAAAATTAAAAAATTGAATTAAAAATGTTTAAAAATGCAAAATAAATTTCATAAAATTAAAATGAGAATGCAATAATCTGCATTTATTTTTCAATTTTCGTTCCTTCAATTTAATTTAATTCATTTAATTTTCTTTCATTTGCAGTTTCCAAATTACCGAGAAAGTATTCGACATGTCACATGTTTACAGATTCATAATCAGTTTACATTTCAAAATAAATAATCAATTGAAATATTATGCTATTTGAATTATGAGTCGAAAAGAACTTAGAAGAACATGTGGTCATTTTCTGCAACACTTTGATTAGGAGTCGAAAATGTAAACAAATGTTCAAAAAACATCAATTTTGCTTGCAATTGATCATAAACATTCCTGACGTATGATAAATATTTCCCTGTTTTTTCATGCATGAATAAATAAATATTATGCATTTTATCGTAAATATTTTTGGTTGCTTTGATTATTATAACTTTTTTCTATTTTCACAAGAAACAATAGTTACACTGTTAAAAATGTCATTAATTTCAATGAACATTCATGTATGGTATTAACATTAAAAATAATAAACTTAAACACGTGTATTGAACTCAGACTAATTAACTTATCTATTAATTTCAATTAACGCATATTAAAATCTGTCAGTAGTACATCAAAATTAATAGACCTGTATATTGTACATTGTATATTGTATATTGTTTATTGCATATTGTATATTGCACAAAAAATTCAATTGGCTAGTCAATTAAAACTAAAGAGCGTTTATTATTCTTCATCAACTTTGTATATTGGTTTTCAAATGCGTTTATGTAAAAAACCTCCGAGACAAGTTGATTAAAATTATTACAAAAATTTCTAACAATGTAATTTTAGTTAAATTTCAGGAGGGGTTCGAACCCCCAAAACCCTCTTCTGCCAACACGCCTGATAACCCTAATCAGTATACTTCATAAAAGTTGACGTTGACACAATTTCTTCGGGGCCCCCAATCGGGATCGTTGGCACGATGTCGCAGCTTTCTTCTCTGAAGGGACTATCTGACGAGGGGCGATCCACCTCACGACATTCAATTCCGTGGAAAATTTACATCTCGGCCCCTTAACGACCGGGACTCGTAATGGCAGGTTCATAAAGTCACAGAACGCCGGCCCCGTGCCTTTTTCTGGCAAAGTGTCGGTCGCCCGAAAATTAGCCGCTAGCCCTCATAATGACGGCCGGAGGCGTGTCGAAACCATAAAGAATAGATGGCTATAAAACTACATTTTGCGATTGTACAGCTACACGCGTGCCCACAAAACATCGTAGGACATTTTCGGGGCATCTGGCCCTTTTTCAACCCTACTCTCCCCCGCCACTTAAATCCTGAAATTTACTTGTCGTACAAATAAAAATGGCGATCAGGATAACATGAAATATGAGGTGATTGGAGGGCAGTTTTTGGTATCGTGTAGATTGGAATCTGATCGGGAACGGAGTAAGATAAAAATTTTTGTTGAGGGCAATGGTGGATTCGGTATGATTTTCAGGTGGTCGAGGAAGGTGATTTATTTTATTCTTAAAGTGAATTTGATTTTTGGGAATTCGATTATTAGAAATTTGTTTGAATATTATTTTCTTAAAAAATATAATACATATAAACTATCGGAAAAGTGACATACTAAAATTCCCATACAAAAAATACGCAAAAACTTCAATACACAAATATAAAAAAATTGCGATTATTTTTCACAGTGAACCACTTAAATTTTTTCAATTTTTTCAGGTTTAAAATTATGTTCTCTCTTCAAGAGCGCATTGAAATTGAACATTTAATGACACTTTTGTCATCAGGTCTTTGTGTGTAATCATACACGGGAATTTCCTATTGACAAAAGAAAAAAGTCGATAAACCACTTTTGAAAATTTTTTGTCTACGCCTCTGACACGCGATATGGAACGAATCGGCCTGCAATTTGTGATGAGAGAGAGACCACGCGACAAGCGTCCACGTAAACATCGGTTCTGGGTGTCTGTTACGATAAAAATCGGATTCGACAATAATTCGAACGCAGAGCACATGTCGTGGCGCTGACTGAGTTTGCCTCCGGGCGAAATGAATTAGGAGGATCGGGACATAAAAAACGCGAGGCTGGCAATTAATAGGACACAAGGGCCGATTAGATCGGCATGAAAACGAGCCCTTGGGTTGGGCGAATTTCGAAGAGTCCACCGCTGCAAAAAACGTCCTGTCTTAAAAGACGTCGGCAAGAGACTTTTTCAGAAGAAGAATTCTGTAAAAAATCTTGCCATTACTTTCGAATTTTTCACGTGTCTCCAGTGACGTGACGAAACTGTAGAACGCCCCTACAAATTTGTTTCTTTAAATAAAAACTAAAAACTAAAAAAGCATTTTGATTTTCGTAAATACTGAAAAAATTCAACAAATACTAGTAATCTTTTCCTACTCAAAAACTATATGAAGAAAACTTTCTGAACAATATAAGTGTTGCGTCGCAATGATTGGGAGAATAGATCCCAAGAGATATACTGGACTAACGTGTGACAACCGAAACGCTGTAATTCTGGGGACATTGTCGGAGGTATCCAACGTCCGGCCTTCTTTTTCTGTCGAACTCGAGAGGTCTTAGGAAACGTTTTATCGGAAAAATAAAAGTAAACATTTAAGTACGTGTTTTATGTTTCCGATGATAAATTTCGATGATGGAAAGTACGTGGAGACGGTGTAGAATTTTGAATCGACAGAGAAAGAAATGTGCTTGACACGTGTTTTCTGGTTCCCATGAATAGTTTCATTCAAACCTTCGTACCCCCCCCCCCCCCCGTAAGGAAAGCGTCAGAATTTCTTGACCCCTACCCACCCCTTTTGGCCTTATGTAATTAATGGGCAGCCCCTTAGGAAATAACGATATATTAAAAATTTGCCAACTTTTTCGAACCTGTTAAAAAGGTGAAAATAGTTCAAACACTAGTTACCAAATTCATCTAAAAACTGTTACGAATTGTTTTCAAACTACTTGGATTATCAAAGTGGAAAAAATTGGGCAGAAATTTCAAATTCATTACAAAACTATATATTTTTGAATCTTATGTCTAATTTCAGGATAAATGAAAACTGTCGAAATAGTGAATACGTAAGAAACTTTAAAAAAACTCTTCAACTTTTCAACGAGCTCTGAAATTTCAAAATTGTTAGTTTTTTTACGAATTTCTAAAATTTGAAAAGTATATACCATGTTTGAAAATACTTGGGATATCAAAAGTATAGAGATAATATACTGTTTGAATAGTCTTTATTTTTTAATTAACTTAAGTCGGTTTTATTTCAATCAATGAAAATCTTTTGCATACTGTAAAAATAATTGAAAACTTTCAGTATTATCTTATTTCTTGAAATGTGTCAAAAATATGAAAAACTGTCATTTTTATCAATTATTTGCTAAAACGACTGTTAAAAAATATCAAATCAGTCATACATTCAAAAGATAGAGAAATATGTTATAAACTTACAAAACAGGGAAAAACTGTCAAAAAATCTTCATAATCGTTATCATGATAATATCTGTTATAAGATGAAAAAATTATGTTAATTGTTAACCCTTTGAAGCATACATTTTTCAGATAACTTTTTTTTTATGAACATAGTTGCTACTAGGGTTTTCGGGGTCGCTGATTACGAATTTGATATC